>PVJI01005146.1:0-99619 GCA_004026765.1 Micronycteris hirsuta | reverse complement strand
ATCAATGAATGCATAAGTAAGTGGAACAACAAATCAGTGTTTCTCTCTCTCTCATCAAGAAATTATTTCTAAAAATATTTACTTTTTAAACTTATTTATTTTTAGAGAGAGGGGAAGGGAGGGAGAAAGGATGAGAAACATCAATGTGTGGTTGCCTCTTGAGCATCCCCCACTGGGGACCTGGCCTGCAACCTAGGTACGTGCCCTAGACTGGGAATCGAACTGGTGACCTTTTGGTTCACAGGCTGGCACTCAATCCGCTGAGCCACACCAACCAGGGCTAAAATGTTTAAAAAATATATATAATTGACATGTAATAGAAAATGATGTTTAATATAAACAATGGCCACCATATATTGAGTACCTGTTAGGGACCACTATTGATCATTTTTCTTTCTAGACTACTCTTAGCAAATGGAACCATCATTTATTTATTACTTAGACAAAAAACTTAAGAGTTGTCCTTAATATCTTTTCTTCACACTCTATTTCAAACCATCATGTGGTTCAACATTATCTTTAAAATATGTCCTGAGTCTGACTAGTTCTTATCACTTCCACAGTCATGATCCTAGGCCCATGCTCCTAATTGATCTCCTAGATTCACTTCTTGCCCCACAATAACCAGACTGAACTTCAAAAAGATAAATCAAATCATATCATACTGCCTGCTGAATTTCCTTGTATAACTTTTTTTACCCTTCAAATAAAATACAAACAATGGGCTTTGGTGTACTAGGCCTTGAATGATTTGACCTACCTGCCTCTCTGACCTTATTTTTGATCACTCTTCCTTTATATTGCACCATTCTAACCTTCCTTCTGGCCTTTTTGTTTCTCAAATACACTAACCTCCTTCCCACATGAGGGTCTTTTTACTTTCCTCTTTTCCTATAATGTCTTTATCCTGAAATCATAGGGCATGTGTCTGCTGAGATATCCCCTCTTCAAAGAGACTTTGTTGACTAGCCTCCGTAAAATAACATTTATATCACTCACTGTTTATCCCTTCCCTCTGGTTTGTCTTCATAGCTTATATCATTCCTGAAACTATCTTGTTCATTTATTTGTTTATTAATTGTTGGTAGCCTTCAGTCTAGGGTAGACTTATCTTGTTCACTATTGTATTTCCATTGCTTATAAAACAGTATCTATAGAAATGGATGCCAATTAGAAGCAAGCCAGTTTATATCACAGAAACCTACCAAAGCTCAGGAACTAAAGGTAGGCATCAGGCTTAGGCTGAAAACAAGAGGACTATTGAAAGTCTTTTAAGGGAGAAACTAGGCCTTCAAGTCAACATCCCCATTCATTGCAACTAATAAGTTAACTGTAATCCATCCTGACACAATAAGTTTTAATTTTGGAGAAAAATTAAACCAGAAGTGCTTCATACTCTGTAAACATCTCACATGACTGAAGATAGGGAAGGAGTGCTGTACTGAGAAGAGGAAAATACTCTGCACAGTGAATAGTGAGGCTTACGGTACTTCTAGACCTCATCTATTGCTTATCTCTCAGGCAGGCAAGAATCATCCCTGTTCTACCCTCACCCCCACCACCTGCCAGGGAATTGGTGGATTTAGAGAAATTGAATAGTCCCAAGTAACAAGAAAACTTTAAAAAGTAACCACCAAAACACCTTATAAATATTTTCTTCTGGGAGATAAAGAGAAGATACTGCATTCATGAAAGAAGAATAGTATACTATAAAATAGGAATAAAGAACAACAAAGATTCTGAAAGATTCCTAGAAATTTAAAAATATAATAAATAGCCCTGGCTGGTGTAGCTCAGTGGATTGAGCACGGGCTGCAAACCAAGGGGTCGCCGGTTCGATTCCCAGTCAGGGCACATGCCTGGGTTGCAGGCCAGGTCCCCAGTGGGGGCCACGTGAAGGCAACCACACATTGATGTTTCTCTCCCTCCTTTTCTCTCTCCCTTGCCTCTGTCTAAAAATAAATAAATTCTTTTAAAAAATAATAAATAAAATCATTTGAATTAGAAAGTCAAGGAGATAAAATTGAAGAAATCATCCATTAATAGGAAAAAATCAAAGATGGAAAGTAAGAGAGAAAAGATAAGACAATTAAATGATCGATCCAAGAAGTATACTTTTGACAAATACAAGAACAGTTTCTAGAACTGAAGGTCGTGAATTTCCAGCTTGAAAGGGCCTATTAAGTGCCCCACACAGTGAATGAAAAAAGACCCACTCCAGAGCATGTTTTTAGGTAATTTTAGAATGTGGGTAATTAAGATTCTAAGCACTAACAGAAGGGGAAAAAGTCCGAAACAAGTACCATACAAAGGATTGAAAATTAACTTCTGAACACAAGCTCTGGAAGCTAGACCAATGGAACAGTGCTTTCTGAGAGAAAATTATTTTCTACTTAGAATTCTATATCCAGTCAAACTATCCAGTCCAGCATGAGGGTAGATAAAGACATTTTCAGATATGCAAGATTTTGCGTCTCATGTCCCTTTAAAAAAATTTCTTTTTACTTAGTTTTTTTTTTTTTTAGATTTTATTTATTTATTTTCAGAGAGAGGAGAAGGGAGGGAGAAAGAGCAATGTATGGTTGCCTCTCACATGGCCCTCACTGGGGACCTGGCCCGCAACCCAGGCATGTGCCCCGACTGGGAATCGAACCAGGACCTTCTGGTTCCCAGCCCGCGCTCAATCCACTGAGCTACACCAGCCAGGGCTTACTTAGTTATTTTTTACAGAGGGGAAGGGAGAGAGAAAGAGAGGGAGAGAAACAGCAATGTATGGTTGCCTACTAGGGGCCTGGCCTGCAATCCAGACATGTGCCCTCGACTGGGAATCGAACTGGAGACCCCTCGATTCACAGGCTGGCACTCAACCACTGAGCCACACCAGCCAGGCCTCACATGCTTTTTTAAATGAAGCTACTGGAGGATGTGTTCCATCAAAACAAGGGGGCAGGCCCGGCTGGTGTAGCTCAGTGGATTGAGTGCGGGCTGGGAACCAGAGGGTCCCAGTTCGATTCCTAGTCGGGGCACATGCCTGGGTTGTGGGCCAGGTCCCCGGTGAGGGCCATGTGATATAGGCAACCATACATTGCTCTTTCTCTCTCCCTTCTCCTCTCTCTGAAAATAAATAAGTAAAATCTTTAAAAAAAAAACCAAAAAAAAAAAAAACAAGGGGGGAAATAAAACAAAATAAAAAGGATGGATCTAGGAAGAAGAGAGTAGAATGATGAAAGCAAGCCCTAGGATGACTGCTGGGCAACAGTGTGGAGAATAAGCAGTCCGGATTGGAGCAGAAGGATCAAAAGCTCCAGGAGAGATGTTGGGAGAGCTGGTTTGAGGAAAGAATTTATAGATTCTCAGATGTGTTAGCTCAAAATTTATATACAGCAAAAGTTTACAGTTCTCTTGAGGTTTGTAGACATATAATAACTAAGTAAGTGTAAAATTAGGGAAACAAAATTTGTACAAGAAATGAAAAACATAATACACTACTTGGGCTGGCAGTGGTTATGATCAGGCATCATAATGTAAGTGTTGAGTCTTGATTTGTTTCTTCTCAACATTGATTTTACCCAAAATTGTCTTATAACAATATTGGAGAGGAAGTAATTTAAGAAGGCTAAATCCTTAGCTTCCACACTGGAAAGACAGTAGAAGCTCAGAAATAGCGTAGTAAGTATAACATAACAAGAGATATGATGGTAAATAAAAGAAACAGCTAAAAATTGAAAGTGGTTCCCTCTGGGGAGTAGGCAGGCCAGGGGAACATTATTTCATTATTACCTATTTGAGGTTATGTGAAATGTATAACTGATGAAAATTAACTAAGGAAGTTATTGTAGTAACCTATAGATTGCCCACGGTAGCTTGGACTGTATGGTAGCAGCAAAGGAAGAAGTTCTTAGATTCTGGATATTTTTGAAAGTAGAGGCAATGGGATTTCCTGTTGGCTTGGGTGTGGGATATTAGCACAAAAGAAGGAGGAATCAAGGGTGATTCTTAGGATTTTGATTTGAACAACTGGGAGAACTGAATTGTCAGCAACTATACTTGAGAAGACTTGGCGTGGGGGACAGGTTTTGGGGATGGAAGATCCAAGAGATATCAAGTTGGCAGTTGGATAAACAAGTCTGAAATTCAGACAAGAGGTTCCAGATCGTCGTGTATGTTGGTTGGGGGCCTTAGGCAAATTGTGTAACCTCCACAGCTTCAGTTTTCTCATCTGTGTAGTGCAGAGTAATAATAGTGCTTCCATACCAGGTTGATGGGAGAATTATATGAGATAATGTACAGAAGGAATTTATTATAGTGCAAGGCATTAAGTCTTAACTGTTGTTATTTTTATTCTTGATGTCATAACCATCTGAAGCATCACATATTGAGACTGTATAGGCATAAAGCTTGAGGTAAGGATTCTGTCTTGACTCTGCCATTTGTTAGTTGTGTGACCTTGGGCAAGCCACTTAGTCTCTCTTCAATTTGTTAAAAACGTAAAATGGAGATAATAATAGTACCTACCACACAATATTTTCATAAGGGTTTGATGAAGTAACTCCATGTAAAGTGCTTAGAACAGCATCTGACACATTGTAAGGACACGATAAATGTTGTCCATCATTATCATTATTTATCTGTGAGCTCTTCTTTTTTTTTTTAGTGCCTTGAATAAGGAATCATCATGTTTATTTTCTATAGCCCCCACTTGATCTGAACTCTTTGCCTGTCACCGTGTCAGAATATATGTGTCAAATGGTAAAATATTTTTTAAGTGTTCTGTTTATGGAGAGCACAAACCTTCTACACACTAATTTCTTGATACATGTTTGTTGGACTGAATTGTTCTTTTTCTTCTATACATTTCTCCCACTTTGGGAGAAGGGGGAGAAATAAGTCATTGTGAGAGTGTTGTTTCAGAAATGTGCTCACATAAAGTGAAGTTTGTGTTTATATTGTGCTCTTTTGGTCTGATTTTATGAGTAATCTTAGATGAAAGGATAAGTGGAAAGGAGGAGGAAGCTTTTTCAGTGCTTGGGGAGACAGTCTAGATCCTTGTATTTCTGGATGTTAGTTCTCTTCTAAACTTCCTTGATATTTTTTTAAAACAACATTTTGGAAACATTTAAAGTCACTGCATATAGGCATTAATAGTTCTGCCTTTGTCAGGAGACTTGGCATTTTGCTGCTTGCATGGCAGTTTTGAGCAATGAGGTTTACAATTTTCTGTGAAATAAAATACAGAATGAACTCAGTCTCAGTTTACTTTCAGTTGTTATTCAAGCTAGAGGATATTTTTCTCTCAGAAATCTAAGGAGTTTTGCATTTATTAAATTGGTTTAATATTTATAAGCAAGCAGATCTAATTTTAACTTTTTAGATTTTTATGTAATTTCATTTAAATTAAAAAAAGGAAAATTAGACCATGAACTTGATTGGTTCTTTTGTAGTGCTATGCCCTATATGTAGTGCTGTTGACTTGATCAGGTGATTGCTGGACAATGTCTATTCTGCCTTTAGCTGTTTTAAAATTGGACCATAAAAACCAGGGACAGAAAAGAGAAAGCCAGACTGAACCAGCTCTGTTCAGTGTCACCCATGTGAAGCTCTGGAGGTGTATGTCCATTCAGCTGAGTTTTTCTTATGCATCCTCATATCTGGGACCTAGCACAACCAGTTTTCAATGATGTAACATCTCTAAAACACATTTCAACTGCAGCAAATCTTACCCAAGGATATTACTGCTTTTATTTTATGGGCCTAGATTCATAGCTCTCTTGGGACTTGAGATCTGAGCCATTCCCCTCTCTTCTCCTTTTTGGTTATTTTTTTCTAGTCCAAGAGAGTGATGGTATCTTTGCTTTATTTGGAAGTAAAATGCAAAGAAGTTCCTTTAGTGCCATATGTTAAAGCTTAGTGGAATCTGGTAGAGTATGTTACAAGACCTTTCCTTTCAAAATTATGGGAGGAGATCAGATAAAAATATATTATAACTTCTGGAAATACTTTTCAAAGAAAAGTAAACCATTTTCAGTAGGTCTCAGATGTAGGTCTTTTAGAAAACATTAATATAAAACTTATGCCCATATTTTAATATTTTTGTAGGTTTATTTCAGGTCTCTTAATTGTTTTCACTATAACTTTGGAGTCAGACATTTTTTTCTCTGGAAAGACCAGTAAAAATAACTCTCCTACAATATGTAAGGTGCTTATTGCTCAAGATGGCAGAAGAAAAGCTTGTACAGCAACCCAGTTAGATTTTCATTGGTTTACGGATAGGCAGTTCTTTTTTGTGAATCAAAATAAAGTTATTATTGAACCACTGGCCTTTTTTCTTTCATACCCATTGTGACAGAACAAAACATGGGCTTTGGAGCCAAACAGATCCAGATTCTAGTATCCTCTCCAACCTTTGTCAAGTCGCTTAAATGCTCTGAACAACCTCACTTTTTAAAATGATAAAAATGGGGGCAATTTCATCTCAGGTAATGCATATAAAACACCCAGCACAGTTTCCAGGTGTATTGTAGGTGAGCATTAAATAGTAATTTTCTTGACGGCTTTGCTACAATGGTCACAGAATGCTTACTTGGTCCTGTTATGTGGTATTGAGGAGGTTTAAGTCTAATAGTACTGTCGGTGGTTTTTTTGTTTGTTTTTTGTTTTTTAGGACTGCCTTGACGAAGTAACTGCTTGAGCTAAAGCCGCCCCTGGGTTGGGTTTTTTTGGCAGAAGGAGAATAGCTAGATGTATTTTAGACTGCTGTCTACACCTCTCCCTCATTGTACTGTTTAGATTATAAACTTTTGAGGAGGAACAACATTTAAACCTTAATGTTTAGCTCTGAGTTTTATACAGAACTGTGAGCTTAATAAATATTTGACTGACTGAGTATAAATGCCACCAAGGAATATAACATTATTTTCCTTATGCTTGTTTAGAAAGTATCAAAGCCTAAAGTCTATCCTAGATTTGTAAACATTATGACATAGAATAGTGACCAATAAATATCCTGATTATGTATCTGTTATTAGTTTTCTATGGTTGACATATCAAATTACCACAAACCTATAGGTTTAAAACAATACAGAATTATTATTTCACAATTCTGTAGGCCAGACATCTGACATGGGTCTTACTGGGCTAAAATCAAGCTTTGGGAGGGCTGTGCTCCTTTCTGCAGGCTCTAGGGGAGAGCCTCTTTCCTTTTCTCAGCTCCGAGCAGCTGCTTGCATTCCTTGGCATGCAGCCCTCTCCCATCTTCGAAGTGGCATTGACTGACTCAGTCTTTTTTGCATGATGTGCCTCTGACACTGTCTCTTCTGCCTCCCTCTTCCACCTTTGAGGACTGTCTTGATTACATTGGACCCACTTTGATAATCTAGGATAATCTCCCTATTTTAAAGTCAGCTGATTAGCAGCAATAATAATCCCAATTAATTAAAATTAGCAGCAATTTTAATTCTTTCCCCTTGCAATATAACAGAATGTATTCATAGGTTCTGGGGATTAGGACATGAACATCTTTGGGCATTTCTGCCTACTACAGTGTCACATTAGTAAAACAGTTTTTGAGCACATGCTGCTACTAATAAACCATATTAAATATTAGTAAATCTCAATTTATCTTTTTTAAAAAAGAGTTTATTTTATTTTTAGACAGAAGGGAATGGAGGGAGAAAAAGAGGGAGGGAAACATCAATGTGTGGTTGCCTCTCACGTGGCCCCCACTGGGCAGGCACCAGGCCTGCAACCGAGGCATGTGCCCTGACTGGGAATCAAACCGGCGACCCTTTGGTTCCCAGCCCACGCTCAATCCACTGAGCTACACCAGCCAGGGCTCAATTTATCTTTTTTACATAAAAAATAATATGAGTAAAAATTCTAATTTGCTTTCCATACTTTAATGGATAATCTTGCTCATTTCCCATTTTGGAGATGGTTGGCTAACAGTAGGGTCTAGGAAAGGTCCTGCCATGGAATAAGAATTTTGTTTTAATTTAATTCAGTAAATATTTACTGAGCACGAACTATGAACAAGGCAATGTTTTAGACATGTACAGAGACACAAAACTACATGGTGTATTTAATCCAGGTAGGCTAACTACTGTAGTAAACAACTTAAAATCTTGTTGGCTTAAAAACTTGTTCCTTATTCGTGTCCCAGTCCAATGCATGCTGGGTGGAGGTGGGTAGGGAGCTCTTCTTTCTTACCAAGGACAGGGCCGCAGATGCCTCCACTGGATCTTCTGCATCTGCTGGCAGATGAAAGAATAAAGTGTGGAGAATAGTGTTGGGATTTTTATGGGAGAGGCCTAGAAATCACATACTTACTTCTGCCCCTGTACCACTGGCCAGAACTCAGTGTGGTCTTAGCCAACCGCTAAGAGACATGTAGTCTACTTCAGGAGGAAAGGGAAGCAATTTATTTTTTTAAAAAGTAGTCATTCTCTTCCACGCATAACATCTCTGCATTCAGGAACCCTTTAACTTCAGTGGAAGAAATAGATATAGGTCAAACTTGATGTAGAAAACAGGCCTGATAAATGTTACAACAGAGATTTTTATGGAATGATATGAGTGTAGAGGGAAGAGAAAGATTAATTTTTGATAAGAAAGATTAGGGAAATATTTGAAATTATGTCTCTGAGATAGGAATTATTCTAACCATTCTCAAAGGGCCATTTTCAGAATTAAATGACTTAATATGTGGCTGTGCCTGGCTCACTAAATGGTTTATAAATGTTTGGTGCTGTTGCTGGTGGTGTTCTTGTTACCAATGTTTGGAGATACTCTTGAACTGAGTTTTTAAGAATTGATTGGTAGAGCTTTGAAAAATGAATTCCAAATGGACTCGTTGTAGCAAAATATGGAATTCAGAACATATTTAGGAGTGGCAGATTATATAACTAAACCATAGCGAATTCGGGTGGAATTCTTTATGTAACAGAAGATAAGGAAGAGATGTTTGAGTCAGATCGTTCAGACCCTTGAATAACATGTTAAGGAATTTGGACTTTGATCAGGAGATAGGAGCTGCCACAAAGAGATTTTGAGTAACCAATAGCTTCTTAAGGAAAGGGATTGTGTCTTGTTTTTATATCCCTTTATATCTAATTTTTATATCCCTTTTATAACTATATGAAGAGGTAATATAACAGTGATTAAGAGCACAGACACTGGAACTCGCTGTTGAGGTCTGACTCCTCGCTCTGTCACTTACCAGCTGAATGGCTTTGGGTGAGTTACTTCATTTCTCTGAGCCTCAGTTCTTTATCAATACGATTGGGATAATAAAAGTACTACTTCCTTGCGTTGTCGTGAAGATGAACTGAGTATAATGTAAAGTGCTTAGAATATGTTTACATAGGAGGTGCTCTTTAAGCAATAGTTGTTACTACAATCATAATCATTACCAATGCCTGGCACACAGTAGGCACTGCATAATTTTGAGTGGTCAGAGTTGATTTAAATTTACCCAGCAAGCATTTATATGCCAAGGAAAATAATGCTGTTAAGAAGCTTATGTCTAGTAGGCATGTTATCAAACATGGTCCAAAGTAGGAAATGAGGATGCCTTGGAGGGTGGTGTAGATGGAGTGCCTTGGAGGTTCAGAAGCATGTTAATTCAGAAGGGAGCCACATTTGTTTTGTGGGAAAGGAAGTATTTGAGCTGGGGTTTGAAGATGGGTAGATTCTATGTGGAAATGAGGGAGGGGGGCATTCTAGCTGTGGAAACACCCTGAGAAAAGGTGAAGGTGTGGAAAAGCATGGTAATAACACTTTATTGGAAATGGTAAATCACGCCACAGAAAAGACCGAGGCATATTAAGCCTCTGGTCTAAGTGGAATTTACTAGTAGCATCAGAGTTGAGCGTCTTCTGTTACAGTCTTACTAACTTTAGAGATCAGCTGTCTTTTGTATAGACTGAACCTTGCTCCTCAATGGGTGGTCCAGGGACTAAACAGCATCAGCATCCTGGGAACTTATTAGGACTTCAGACTCTCAGACCCCACCCTCCAACCTATAGAATCATAGTCTGCAATTTATAGGATTTCTAGGTATTCATTTCTATATTAAAATTTATAAAGCGCTGATCTAAAAAACAGAAGCACTCTTCCTACTTCTCAACATGAATGAGTGTGTAATGTGAAACGAAAAATAACAAAGTTGAATAATCTCTCCCTCTCAAGTACATGCATTAAGAAAGTGCCCCCTTCTTGAACTAAGTAATTCTAGTTGACATGATTTGGAGTGGTGATAGTGGGGAATAAGAATCATTTAGGCCCTGACAGGTATGGCTCAGTGGATTGAGCGCCAACCTACAAATCAAAAGGTTGCCTGTTCGATTCCCAGTCAGGGCATGTGTATGGGTTGCAGGCCAGGTCCCCAATTGGGGGCGTGTGAGAGGCAACCGATCAATGTATGTCTCACATACTGATGTTTCTTTCCCTCTTTTTCTACCTCCCTTCCCCTCTCTCTGAAAGTAAATAAATAAAATCTCAAAAAAAAATCATCCAGGATGTAATTTTTTTAGGTCTTATTTCATAACAAAAAAGATCTGAGGTGTTATCCACAAGTTAGAGTTTGATATAATTAGCAATACAAATTTTAGTGAAAACTTATTGTTAATATTAAATGCTTTTCTAGGCACATATTACTTCCCTGTTAAGGATGAGTAATATTTCCCTTTTAAAATATATTCTGTTTATAGCAACTGGAGTGATTAATTCTGCTCAAGCTCCTCTTCCAATATAAAGCAAATGCCTGTCTCAGCTTGCAAGCTCTGTGACACCTTTTTGGATGTGGTTGTGGTGGAAAGGAAATGAGGTTGAGAAGGTCAGGCAGAAAAGTTTCCCATAGTAGAGTTGTGCACCACCAATGCAATGTGGTGATGTGAGTAGGGGTGTAGAAGAAGGCCTGCAGAAAACCGTCACAGGAAGCCAGGACCTTCTGAGTGTTCTGTCTATGATACTTCTGTGGGTGATGTGGTCATGGTGACTGTGGGTCTGCGGGGGAGGGTAGAAGGAGAGGATCACACTGAAACCAGGTCTTTTCAGCTTCTAGGAGACCCATTACTCTAGAATGTAGCCAATGTTTTGCTAGTAGAATCCTATTGCCTAGCTTCTGTATAAATAATTTACTTAATAAAATAAATACCTCTTGTCTTTCCAGCCTTGTACCTGCCTCTAAGTGTTCTTTCTTATAAATTGAGTTTACATCATGAAGCTAACTTGATAATTATTATTTGTTTTATTCAAGAAATGTTTGTTAGAATTTTATGTTCACAGCATTGCGTTTCAGGCACTGTATATAGAAGAAGAGATGAGTTCTGCACTCTTAAAAACCTTTCTTTCTTTTTTCACTAAGGTTTTGTTTATTTTTAGAGAGGAAGGGAGGGAGAAAGAGAGGGAGAGAAACATCAATGTGTGGTTGTCTCTCGCACACCGCCTCTGGACACTTGACTTGCAACCCAGGCACGTGCCCTGACTGGGAATCAAACCGGCGACCCTTTGGTTCACAGTCCAGCACTCAATCCATTGAGCCATACCAGCCAGGGAAAAACCTTTCTTATATTACATTCTGGAGAAGGAATCAGAAATGTTAAAAGAGGAAGAAGAATAGCTAACATTTTCTAGTGCTTGTTATGTTCCAGGAGCCCGAATTATCTCATTCATCTTCATAGTAACCATATAGGTTAGGTAATGTTAATATTCCCATTTTGCATGTGAAGAAACTGAAATACAGAGAGGTCATGACTAAGTAAGAGAACCAGGATTCAAATCCAAGCAGTCTGACTCCAGACACTGGACCACTTCACTTAAGCTAATGAACAGTCTTTCAAAGGAGGGTAAAAAGTGCTAGCAGTACGGTAGGGGCGGAGAAGGAGAAGGAGAGAGCAGATTAATGTGGAGGACATCCAGGAGATTGTTATAGAGAAGAAGAAATTTTAGCTGATTCTGGAAGGATGATCTTCAGTAAGTAAAATCTTCAGTCTCAGGTAGGAGCTTGAACTTAAGCTTCCAGGTCATAAAAATCATTCATGCCATTCAACAAATCTTTACTGAGAGCTTGCTTTCTGTGTACCAGATGCTATACTAGGTACTAGAAATGCAGAGATAAATAAAACAGAATCTTCCGTAGTAAGGAAAGTTACAAAAGAGCGATGTGGGTATTGTCCTATTTTACAGAGAGGGAAACGAATGCTTGCCAAGTAAAAGGTGGAGGTGAGATTTGAACCTACATCCTCTAACTTCAGAGCCCTTTTAACCACTCTACTATTTTGCTTTCCATTTCTTCCCAAGCCAGAGGTACGTTTCAACTAGTCATTGGAGCTGCATCCTATTTTCAGTACTGCCTAGATCTTTCCTCAGATCCTTCCTTTCTCAGGTTTCCACCAAGTCTCTGGATGCACTAAGAAAAAACTAGTGGTCCAGAAACCACTTCTTGGAGAAATTCTGAAATTTCCACATTAGTAATTTTGCTTGAAGCAGCAATGTCTTTAAAACTCTGCTGTTAAAACAGCCAACTAGGTGCTTTCCCTCACTCAGTTCCTTTTCACTCAACAATTGTTTACTGAATGCACAGACTTTTGCTAGGCACTGTCAGGTGCTGTGATCACAGGGAAGAATGTGACCTGGACTCTGCCTTCATGGAACTTTATGGTCCTTTCCAGCACAGTCACTGCTGTGCCAACACTCTCACTTGTAGTCAGTCTCTTCCCTTTTCTTTGTTCTTCTGAACTAGAACTTATTTGAGAATTGTGAGTATTATTAGCGAGACTTCTGCCTTGGCAACCCAAACCCCATTTGTCATAACCTTTATGACATTTGTCTTATCCCACTTTATGATCATTAGTCATAATCATTGATTTATGGTACTTACTTATTTACTTATTTATTTTTATAGGGTGGCATGGTACGGTTTTTATTTAAAAATTATTTTTACTTATAAATATAACCTGTTAGTTGAAAAAAACTTAAAATATAATATGTGTGTGCACTAAAAATACCCACTTCCCCCTCACTACCACTTATTATTAATGTTTCTAGACATTTTTAATTAATATACAGACTTTTTACACAAATGGGATTTGTAGCTTGATGTTTTCATTTAACAGTATATTTTGGATATCTTCCCGTATCAGTGTGTAAAGATGGACTGTTCTTTTTTTTTTTTTTAAGATTTTATTTATTTTTAGAGAGAAGGGATGGTAGGGAGAAAGAAAGGGAGTGAAACATCGATGTGTGGTTGCTTCTTGCATGTCCCCAACTGGGGACCTGGCCTGCAACCCAGGCATGAACCCTGACTGGGAATCAAACCAGCAACCCTTTGGCTCACAGGCTGGCACTCAGTCCACTGAGCCACACCAGCTAGGGCAACTTCATTCTTTTTAACGGCTGCATAGTTTTCCAGTCTAGGGATATACTACAAATATTTATCCAGTCTTTCATTGATAGGTGTTTAGACTCATAAATACTGGTGGAATAGATGCTTTTTACATGAATTTTTGCTCACCTAAATTGAGTATATTTGTAAGATAAATTCCTAGAAATAAAATTGTTGGAGCAATTAAAATTTTTGCTAGATATAATTAATTACCATTTGAAAAAATTGTGCCAAGAACCCAACAGTGTTTTCTGTTCATGTTTTCTCACCTTCTTGACATTATGAATTTTGATCTTTTTTCACTTGATAGATTTAAAAAGCAGTATCTCAAAAAGAGCAGTATTTCCTTGTTTTAATGTACATTTCTTTTATTATGAGCGAATTCAAGCACATTTTGATTTTTTTTAGTCATTTATACTTTTTTCTCTGTGAATCATGCACGTGCCATTTGCCTATTTTTCTATTGGATTCTTTTTTATTACATATTTGGTAGAGTTTTTTGTTTTCTTTTTTTATATAAAGGAAGTTAGTTCTTTGTCATTCAGCAAATGTAGGCTACCCCCACTTTCACCCTCAGTTTGTGAATTACAGACCTTCAGATTGGGTAGTCTAGTCTGCTAACTTTTTAGATGAGGAAACTGAGCCCCAAATAGGTTTTTTGTCTCAGGTTGGGGGTGGTGGTGGTGAGCATGTAGTCAGTGGCAGAGCTGAAACCGGCATCAAGTTTTTTTTACTTCCAGTTTGATGTCTTTTTTTTCTGTTTGTTTTTATCATGCTATTTTTAAGGCTTACCCCCTCCTCCCATCATTGCTTTTTACCACTAGGTCTCGCCACAACCAGATATTTCATGTAAACTTAGAAATTTACCAATCTGGTCTCAAAGTTTGAGAGGATACAGGGTTGTACAGGAGCCCAGAGACTTCACAGGTATCAGATTGTTTCTATTGCATAGGTAACTAAACTAGCTTCTCTATATGGCAGTTGTGTTTATGTCCTTTTCATTTGTTAAAAAAAAACTTTTGTTTTATAGGTTCATGGGTGTATGTGTACATCAAGGACAATTGCATGCACTTACAGAGGTAAGACTTCAATAAACATGTTGAAGGTGACTTCTTTGCCTTCGTTTCAGCGATTTACGGTTCTGTAGTGATTGATACTTGCATATGTAAGGAATATGGGTGTACATTTGTTTATACAAAAATGGCAGAGTTAACAATGCTTTCTTCTGTTGCCTGAGGGCAATGGCCATATGTCTTAATATTCTTGGATTCCCTAATAATACTTGGTAAATACTCTTAAGGATATGAGTGCTCAAATATTAAATTGTTTCTTGCTGCCTGCATGACCCCTCCTAAGCTGAGGGGTGGCATCACTTGGCTGCAGACTCTGTTACAGCACCAACTTCCCAGACTACTCAGAAACGTTTGATGTCCTGATCTAGAATACCACCTTCACTACTATGGTGTCCTGATGAGTCTCATTACTCCATGAAATCGGTTTATATCTCCATTCTTATTTCATTTTCTGCCTCTTCTAGGCAGACAGATATGTGATAGTCATTCTTGAACCTCTGAGGACCAGAGAGAATCCCCTTAGAACAAAAACTTCCCAAATTCCTGTACTGAGTTACCTGCTCCAGAATTTGCTTGGGTGCTTCTTAGGACACAGATTCCTAGAGTCTTCTGGGTTTAGTAGAGTAGGTCTGCATAGGGCCCATATGTATTCTTAAAAGCTCTCCAGATTATTCTGATGAGCATCTAGGTTTTAGAGTTTGTTCTAGAATGTTTTCACATTTCTTCTTGAGAAGTTACATACCAAAACACGAAGTGAAGAAATTTAGGAAGGAAAATTGTTTAACAGAATTTGCAAGAGTATTGGTTTTCCTGCAGGCTTGGTGCCTGGTATTAGTCCTTAATATCTTATGAAGGAGGATCCCATGTGCCTCTCTCTGTGTCTCTTTTCTCAGTCACTTGAGGCACCACAATGCGGAATGTGTGTAGCTATGTGCTGTCTCTTACATGGAAGGCAAAGAAAGTGGAATAGTAAGGTGGTTAAGATCATGGGCTCCGAAGTCTTGATTATCTAGGTTTGAATCTCTGTGCCTCAATGTTTTCATCTGTAAAATGGAAATAATAATAATAGTACCTGCCCCAGGGAGTCTAGATAGAGAAGAGGACCAGTCGCTAAACCCTACAGCGGTGGTCCCCAACCTTTTTGGCAACAGGGACCAGTTTTTCCACGGGGGTGAGGCAGGGGGGATAGAGGGACAGGAGGTGGAGCTCAGGCAAGCTTCCCTGGAGGCCTGGTTCCTGACAGACCACACCATACCTGTCTGCCCCTAACCTAGAGTATTTCAATTTTTAAAGTCTGGGGGAAGGGCAGATGATTAAGGAGTGGTTAATGAGGTAGGAAGGAAACCAGGAAAGAAAATCTGGAATGGAAAGGAAGAAAGAGTTTCAAGAAGAAGAGAATAATTGTGGCAAATGCTGCAGCTGAAATGATGACAACCTTACAGGGGTGTCGTGAGGATGAAATGTAAAATGCTTATTTAGCTCGGCGCCTGGCATATAGTGATTGCTGAACACATTTTTAACTATTATAGCTCTTATTATCAGCAGTGACTCGTCCCTCTTGAACTCCTTGAGATGTCATTATTTTTCATTTGGTACTTAGTTCTATACTGTTGTTAGTATCATTAAATTTTTTAAAAACCTTTTATTAAGATAAAGCAAAACAGAAAAAACACACATATGAAAAGCGTACAGCTCACTACATTTATATAAATGAACACACCCATAACCAGCTTCCCAGATCAAGATATTTTCTTTGTATTTCTTTTCTCAGAAGTGAGTCTATAAATTCTTCAAGATAACTTCTTTTAAGCCTTCTACCTGCCAGAGCTCTGACACTAATGATGGTAAATACTTTTTAGAACAAAAACTAATGATGGTAAATACTTTTACCATCATTATCATTGTTTTCTGAACTGTGAGGTCACTGGAAAGGCTTGTATATTGTAAACATGCTTTCATATTTGTGATCATGTCCCAGATTTAGAAATGGGATGTAATGGAAATGAATGATTGTTTTTTTTTTTTAAATATTGATTTATTTATTTTTAGAGAGGGGAAGGGAGGGAGAAAGAGAGGGAGAGAAATATCAATGTGTGGTTGCCTCTCATGTGGCCCCTGTGGGGGGGCCCAGTCTGCAACCCAGGCATGTGCCCTGACTGGGAATTGAACCATGACTCTTTGGTTCACAGCCCGCGCTCAATTCACCAAGCTACACCAGCCAGGGCTTCAGAAATGAATGATCTTAATACAACATTCCCTTAGCCATGTTGCACTTAAATAATATTTTCTGTTGCTTTTTAGCTTCTTTATAGTATTTATAACATATGGTGGGTGTTTTGTGAATATGCATTTCTAGTATCATTAATGAGATGTTGACATAGCTTATGACACTTTCTTTTATGCTAATAGGCCGATGGTCACAAAGTCCAAATACCCAAATGGTCTTGGATATTTTCAGAAGAGGATCAGCAAAGGCCATCATGGCATAGATCTCTGGGGACTCCTACACTTAATTGCCTTTTAATTTTGACTTAGCAGCACAGCTGTTAGTTTCACCAAGAATCATAAAAATAAATTACTGATAAGTTCTAGCACAGCACTTAGAGCTTGAATGACATTTAGTAAATATTTCTTGACTGGTGCTATGCCTGCTCTCCACAGTAATGTGAGTCCCATTCCTTATTTCTCTTAAAATAGCTTGCCAGTAATTACAGTAGAGTAGTATAGCTTTTGTTTATGCCTGTAAAGTATTGATATTATTAGGAAGAATATTTCCCACATTCAGAATGGTCTGGACTCTTCTGGACTTGAATCATTTCCCCAAGTCTTCGCTGAAACTATAGATATTAGTTTAATTTGGAACAGACATTGCACAGTCAGGTGTCCTTGGGTCAGCGGTGGTCCGCGCTGGGTGGGGCTTTCTGGGGCAGTTTTGCTCCACTGTGTCTCATCTTTCCTTCTGGGACCAGTGGGCCAGCCTGGGCATGTCCCTTTTAAGATGATACCAGAATAGCAAAAGTATGCCAATCCATTTGCACAAGTACTTTTCATGATTCTGCTTGTATTCAAACTTGCTTGGCCAACATCCCATTAGACAAAGCAAGTCACATGCTGAGTCCACACTGGGAGCAAAGTTACACGTTGAAGGGCGTGGACTCAGGAAGGGGTGAAGAATTGGAACCATTGTTGCAGTCTTCCATACCCTGTAAATATCCCAATTATTAAATCATAATTATTCATGTTTTCTACCCTACTTGAGGGTGAAGATTTTCTCTCATTTTAAAAATCATAACTACTAGTTATTAAACAACCACTATGGCTAAGTGCCATACATGGTACTTTTGTGCATTAGCATAATTCTCACAGTTCTGTAGGCCAATTTCTTCTATGTTATAGGTGAAAAAACTAAGGCCTAGAGAAATTAAGCAACTTCCCCTAAGTAGGATTTGGATCCAGGTTCATCTGACTTCAAAGGCTATATTCTTTCCACTGCAACATGCTGCCCTAGTTTATTTCTGTATTTCCCATGGTGCTAAGCACAGGTTCTTGTGTGTGTTGCATATGCAGTTGAGTCTGACTGACTTGATATATATTTTGAGTTATTTGGAAAAGATATTTCCTGGCTATTGGATATAGTAGAACACATTTGGGTACAAGTAATAGAAAATAGTTCAATGCCCTTAAGCAATAAGACTCATGTAATTGGAATTCTAGCAGTTTATTAGGTTAAGGGTTGGTGAATCAGCAGTTAAATAGATGTCATTCAGAGACCTCTTTGCTCCATCTTTCCATTGTCAACTTTTTCCCAAGGTTGGCTGTCATTCAAATAGCTGCCACCAACTTACATGCTATATGTTTTCTCTTCCATATACAAGGTGGAGGGTGCCAGTCAAAGAAAGAGAGAAGAGAGAGAGAGATTGTGGATAGATTATGTGTTATATCATAACGCTACTCTTTTTAAGCTTATTAGAAAGACACAAAGAGGGAAATATCTTTGTAATCAAACAGTTTGTGAAACCTCTTTGTGCAGAACCTCTCAATGCCTAGAAGACTGGGAATTTGGGCAATGGGTAAGAGTATAAGGTTGGGGGGTTGGGGTCTCAAGTAACCATACTCTCTGGTCCAAGGAGTCAGCAAAAGAATTGCTTGACAGGTAGGTTTTGGGGGTCTCTCTTGCCTTTTCTGCCATAAAGAAACTATTTTCTTTTCCCACTGTGGCACTGAGAGCAACTCAGGTATAAACACAGCAATTGCATGGCCTAGCAAGGTGATGTAACCTGTTTACAGCAGCATCTCCTCAGTCTAGCAGATACTTGGTACGGAAAGAAACACTTTTAGCTCATGAGGGAATGGATCAGCCCTGCAAGGTGACTGAAGAGAATTTTTTATTCACATAGCCTTCATCCTCTTATTACTCACCCTTTCCACCCCCCCATTATACACCTCCTTTCTTTATTAAAGATTAGCTACTTTAATTTAGGAAATTCCATGTGTGGGTTGATATGTGTTGTTTCTGAGTTGTTTTTTGTCAGACCTATAAGAAGCCTTATATAATCAGAGACCTTACAGTGAAAGGAAACCCTGTGGTTTCAGTGACCATACTTATGCATTATTTATAAAACTGAACAGCCAGACCCCGATTCCAGTTTCTTGGTTTGCAGTAATATTGCCATTATTTGTGACTGCTGCTTTTCTTGTTTTTGTGTGGCCCTGTACAGAGTTTTCTCCTGGCCTTGTTTACCTTAAGCCATATGTGAAATCATCTGGTGTCTACTTTGGGTTAACTTTGGTAGCATAGCCATACCTATCTTCCAAACATGGGATGGATTTATGGAGGCTATTACTTCCACATGGTAATGAAGAGGACATACCAAAGGTGCTAACAATGTTTGCCCCTGTGACTCAGGACTTCTTAAAGGAATGGTGAGAGTAGGGAAAATGACAGAGATGTGATTAGCATCTGTGAGGGAAGAAAGAGATTCACTTTATACATACCACTTTAAGTGAATCTGCTGCAAGCTAGGTGCTCTGCTAGGCTCCAGGCTTATCAGGATAAAATAGAAGGCTATTCCCCAGTGTATTGCTACATAACAAACTACCCTAAAATTTAGTGGCTTAAAACAGTCATTTCATTTTGCTTGAGATTTTATAGGTCAGGAATTCAGAAGGGCTTTCCTGAGTCCCTGATCTACACGTGTCAGCTGGGGTGGCTGAGCTGGAGGACCTACTTCCAAGATGGCTACTTCATTCACATGTCTGGTGCCATGGTGCTCTTGGGCCCCTCTCTTTCACTACATGGTGTCTCATTCTTTAGGTTATCTCCATATGGCTTCAGTTTGCCACAGCTTGGTGATATCAGGGTAGTGTTAGACTTTTTTTTTTTTTTTAATAATATATTTTTTTAAGATTTTATTTATTTACCTTAGAGAGAGGGGAAGGGAGGGAGACAGAGAGAGAGAGAGAAACAGCAATGTATGGTTGTCTCTCACATGGCCCTCACTGGGGACCCGGCCCGCAACCCAGGCATGTGCCCCGACTGGGAATCGAACCGGGATCCTCTGGTTCCCAGCCCGCGCTCAATCCACTGAGCTACACCAGCCAGGGCGTGTTAGACTTTTTATGGTGACTGACGAGAGGTACAAGCCAACCAAGTGGAAGCCAGAAGATTTCTTATGACCTGGCTTTGGAAGTTCCGTAATGTCACTTAAGCTGCATTTTATTGGTTAGCTTTAATTCAAGGGTAGGTGAATTGTTAAGACTCTACATCCCAAAGACCATATTTATTTCACTGTAGTGTCTTTCATGAACTTGTGTTTAGTGACTGGGATAATGAGAAATTTCTTACTATGCTCTTCCTTAGAAACTATTTTCTAATATCCAGCTGTTACTCCATGTTGTTAACTCTTAGGTCTCCGTACACATTAATGATATTTATTCAATATAGTTTATATTCTTTTTTTCTGTCATCTCCTATTTTCCACTATTTCAATACAGTTTAGCTTGTTAGCTTGGTTACCCTTTTCAGTCTTACCATTTTCTGCTGTTAGAATCCTTTTTGAGCCCAGTAAAAAATATGATGTTAGTTTTGACTTTTTTCTCATCTCTGGAATTTAATCAGTTCCCAATCCTATCCTCATATTTTCTTTTTGATGTCTTTCTTATTCTTTTTTCTCTCCATTCCTGCCACAATCTTACTCCATGGCTGTATTTCTATGAATGTTTTGTGGCTGATTTTCCTGTCTCTAGTCTTTCTTTGCTTCAATTTGATACGCTACTCTTCAAATCTTCATTAGGCATACTTTGATAATATGATACTTCTGTTTAGCCCTGGCTGAGTAGCTCAATTTGGTACAGCATCGTTTCAATATGACAAGGTTGTGGGTTTGAACCCTGATCAGGACCCATACAAGAATCAACCAATGAAGTTCCAGCCAAGATAGAGGCGTAGGTAGGAACTCTTTGCTTCCTTGCACAACTAAAAGAAGGATAATAACCAATTTAAAAACAATAAATAGCCCTGCTGGTGTAGCTCAGTGGATTGAGCGCGGGCTGGGAACCAGAGGGTCCTGGTTTGATTCCCAGTTGGGGCACATGCCTGGGTTGTGGGCCAGGTCCCCAATAAGGACCATGTGAGAGGCAACCATACATTGCTCTTTCTCCCTCCCTTCTCCTCTCTCTGAAAATAAATAAAATCTTCAAAAAAAAAAACAACAATAAATAACCAGAAGTGCCATAAAATCAAACTGCATGGAACTCCGACAACCAAGAAGTTAAGGAAACATTATCCAGATCCGTAGGAGGGGTGGAGATGGGAGACAGGCAGCTGAGCAGAAAGGACATGCTGGCAAGGTAGGGCTGGCCGAACTGGAAACTAAAGACTCAAAATGTCTAGCTGTAAAATACTGCAGGGGTTGCAGTGGCAGGAGAAACTCCCAGTCTCACAGGAGAGTTCATTGGAAAGTGGGGCTAGAGCAGAGTGAGCAAGCGGTGTGGTTCCCTCTCTGGCCCCTCCCCCACAGACAGTGCCACAATGCAGCAAAGAGGGTTGCCCCACACTGATGAATACCTAAGGCTCTGCCCCCTTACAACTTAACAGGTGGGCCAAGACAAAGAAATATGGCCCAAATGAAAGAACTCCAGAAAACTCCAGATAAAGAGCTAAGCGATGAGGAGATAGCCAGCCTATCTGATGCAGAGTTCAAAACACTGGTAATCACGATGCTCACAGAACTGATAGAGTTCAGTTGCAAAATGAAGGAACAAATGAAGGCTAACCTAAGTGAAATAAAGCAAAATATACAGGGAACAAACAGTGAAAGGAAGGAAACTGGGATTCAAATCAACGATTTGGAACAAGAGGAAGAAATAACCATCCGACTGGAATAGAATGAAGAAACAAGAATTCAAAAAAAAATGAGGAAAATCTTAGGAACCTATGGGACAACCTTAAGCACTCCAACATCCAAATCATAGGGGTGCCAGAAGGAGAAGAACAAGAGCAAGAAATTGAAAACTTATTTGAAAAAATATTGAAGGAGAACTTCCCCAATCTGGTGAAGGAAATAGACTTCTAGGAAGTCCAGGAAGCCCAGAGAGCCCCAAAGAAATTGGACTCAAGGAGGAACACAACAAGGCACATCATAATTAAGTTACCCAAGATTAAAGATAAAGAAACAATCTTAAAAGCAGCAAGAGGAAAGGAGGCAGTTACCTTCAAAGGAGTGCCCATAAGGCTATCAGCTGATTTCTCAAAAGAAACCTTACAGGCAAGAAGGGGCTGGAAAAAAATATTGGAAGTCATGAAAGGCAAGGACCTAAATCGAAGGTTACTGTATCCAGCAAAGCTATCGGTTAGAATGGAAGGGCACATAAAGTACTTCCCAGATAAGGTAAAGTTAAAAGGAGTTCATCATTACTAAACCCTTATTATATGAAATGTTAAAGGGACTTATTTAAGCAATAGAAGATCAAAAACTATGAACAGTAAAATGACAATAAACTCATAACTATCAACAACTGAACCTAAAAAACAAAAACTAAGCAAACAACTAGAACAGGTACAGAACCAGAGAATGGAGATCATGTGGAGGGTTATCAGTGGTGAGGAGGAGAGAAAGAATGGGGAAGGGAAGGTACAAGGAATAATAAGCATAATTGGTAGGCATAAAATAGACAGGGGGAAGTTAAGAATATTATAAGAAACAGAGAAGCCAAAGAACTTATATGTACAACCCATGGATGTGAACTAAGGGGTGGGAGGTAATGCTGGAGGGCGGGGGTGGTGCAGGGCAGAGGGGAGATAGAGGGAAGAAGAAAATTGGGAAAACTGTAATAGTATAATCAATAAAATATACTTAGAAAGAATCAACCAGTGAGTGCATAAATAAATGGAACAATAAATCAATGTTTTTTTCTCTCTTTTAAAATTAATAAAAACATTTAAAAAATAAAATAAAAATAAAAACTTCTGGTTAGTATTCTAGACTCTTTCTCATCTGATTTCAGAATACAAATCCCTTCCTTTAGTTAGGAGCGTCTTTTGCTCTCTTCTACACATGCTGGCCTTAGGTGTGCCTTCCAGGACCTAGAATGCCATTACTTCTTTTCTCCCTCCCACTTTCCAAGTTATGTTGAATCCCAGATTCTCTAATGGAGCTCGGTCTGCTGAATTCCTGACCTAGAAAATCACATAGTGCCTATAACAATACCCTTCATGGCTGTGCCCATAGTACAGTGACCCTAGAAAACCATGGATTTGAACTGAGAGTCTACTTATACACAGAATTTTTTCAGTAAATACTGTAAATGTATTTTCTTTTTCTCTAGCTTATTTTAAGAATAAAGTATGTAATGTATATAACATACAAAATATATGTTAACAATTTATGTTATTGGTAAGGATTCCAGTCAACAGTAGGCTATTAGTAGTTAAGTTTGGGGGGTGACAAAAGTCATACAGGGCCCGGCACAAATAATGCCCCTTTTTTATTATAGAATCTTTTATTACAAACGCATAAGCATGTAATTCTGTAACATAATATCACATGCAGGCACACCATATGACATTTTAGGTGAAATGTTCAAATTAAAACTATAAATTATTACACCCATATTATTACCCTATCAACAACACTCAAGCAAGCCTCACTTCTGCTGGCCCCTGAATATGTATTTTGACTGCACGGAGGGCTTGGCTCCCATAAGTCCCTCATTGTTGAAAGGTCAAGTGTATGTTTAGGATGCGTTTATAGTTGATTGTTTAGTGTAGATACAGTTCTAACAAAACTGAATCAGCCCCAGTGGAACGAGCCAGAAGTCAAAAATTGTGTGAAATGTTACATTTCAAGTCCTTTCACCATTAGAAGTTTGCTTATTTCTTTTATATTTGTAAATATAGCTAAAAGGATTCCTTTAAATACATGTTGGCATCTTTACTTTTGAAAAAAGTAGCTTTTGTTTTTTGATTTGGTAATTTAGTATTGAAAAATCTCTAAATAAAGTATATATGCTTTTTGCTCTTATTTTTAGTAACTCCTTATGACATTTGAGAAACAAGAATTTTTGGTTGGCAGTCTAACCCACAAATAATAGAAGAGTTCGTTTAGTTTCCTTTATTCTTAAAGCAGTTTTTCTCTGACTCACTAGTTTTCTTCTAGCTTATTTATTTATTCAAAAAATATTTATTGGGTTCCTACTATGTGTCCAGCACTAATGAACAAATAATGTCTGCTCTCTTGGAATTTACATTGTAATTAGCAGGGTTTGGACAGAGAAGTTAGACTAAATAGAAAAACAAATAGTAATATATATGATATCAAGTGCTATGGAGTTTGCAATTTCAAATATGTGGACAGGGAAGGTCTAATAGAAAAGGCAAAAATTAAGAAGATAATTAAACTAGCAGTTTGAATATATGTCTGGGGAAAGAGTTTTCTAGGCGGTGGGAACAGCAAGTACAAAGACATGTGGCAGGTAAGTGTTGGTGTGGTCAGGGAACTCCAAGGAGGGTGATGTGGTTGCAGAAGCAAGAGTAAAAGGAATAGGTGTGGGTGAGTGTCAGAGAGGAAACACGGGCCAGATCATATAGAGTCTTATAGACTATTATAAGAACTTAAACTTTTACTCAGGATGAATTATGTTTTGGAGGTTTTTGAGTAGAGGTATGACATGATGTGACAACTTTGAACAGGATCACCTTAGCCACTGTGCAGTTAATTAGAATGAAAAGGAGGTGAGGGTGAAAGCGGAAGGACTAGTTGAGAGACTATTGCAATAGAGTCTGTGTAGTAAATAAAGACTGTGCAAAAACGGTGAGAGATGTGCAAAGGTAACCTGGACCAGAGTGGGGGCAGTGCAGTTGGTGGTTCTGGATCTATCTGAAAATAGATGAACCAGGCTTTGCTGATACAGTCAGTATGGGGTGTAGGAAGATAAATGAAGTCATGGATAACTGAAGTTTCAGGCCTGAGCACTGAAGGATAGAGTTGCTACTAATGGAGATGGAGAAGACTATAGAAGATACATAATAGGAGATGATCAAGAGGTCAGCTTTGAAGAGGATTAGTTTGAAATATTTATTGGACATCCAAAGTTATTTTTCCTTGGCCGGGTAGCTCAGTTGGTTAGAGTTTTCCCTGGCTGGGCAGCTCAGCTCATCCCAATATGCCAAGGATGTGGGTTCTATCTCTGGTCAGGGCACATACGAGAAGCCATCCGTGGCCCTGACTGGTGTGGGTTGGGTGTTGTCCTGCAAACCAAAGGGTCGCTGGTTTGATTCCTAGTCAGGGCATATGCCTGGGTTGCTGGCCAGGTTCCTGGTTGGGGTCAAATGAGAAGCAACCAGTTGATGTTTCTCTCCCTCTCTTTGTCCTTCCCTTCCCCTCTCTCTAAAAATAAATAAAAATTTAAAAAATTTTTAAAGGAAAAGAAACAACCAATGAATGCATAAATAAGTGGAATAGCAAATCTATGTTTCTCTCTCTCCCTTCCTCTTTCTTTCTAAAATCAATAAATAATTTTCTTAAAAAGTTATTTTTCTTCTTAACGCTTTGTGCCAGGACCTGCTACACTCCCACCCCCATCCCCCTATTTTCAATTACCACACAATTTCATGAAATAGGTGGTATTTTTTTCTGTTTTGCAGATGAGCATTCTGAGGTCTCAGAAAAAAATTATCTAAAGTCTCTTCGATAAGTAGTGGATCTAGGATCTGAGTCAAGTTCTGGCTGACTATAATTGTGTTTACTAGACTTCATTCTCTTTGGGCTTGGCTATTTTATTATTGCTGAGTCTTCATAACTGGCACATAAAGGCATACAATAAATATTACTTGGGTGAATGGATAAACAGATGAATAAATGAATATTGCCTCCCAATATTTAAGCTTCTGGCAGTTAAACTATTAGCTGCAAAGACATCTTCCTTTGTCAAAGATGTGTAAAAAATATCTGTATCTATATCTATCTATGTACATCTACATATGTATCTATGGATATGGAGGCAACTTAAAATGAAGCCCGAACTGCAGTTCAGAGCTGCCATCCCAGAGGAGTTTCCTTGCCATCTTATGCCTCCGACCTTTGGAATGTTAAAATGGAGCAAAATAACCTTTGGACTGGGCCCAAGGCAACCTTGTGTCCTGAAGAACTGTTTGCAAAGATAACAAGGAAGCAGATATTATGACTACTGACTGATGGCTAATGGACTGAAAATTAGCATTGTTTATAATTAGCATCACTCTGCTAGCTTATGAGCACCAACAGAAATACTTTTTTTCTATGGTGTTGTTGTTCCCCTTCCCTTTCTCATAAATACCCTTGCCCGTGTTTTCTAATGGAAACGCTCTATGGGCTTCTGCCTAACTAAGTGCTTCCCAAACACCTATTCTTTTTAAATTTTATTTATTTTATTTTTAGGTTATCAGTTGTTTTGCCTATCCATTTGATGAATCTTTTCACAGTGTTGGTAGTGATAAACAGCAGAAGGATTTAGAAAATGCTTTAGGGGATTTCTAGCTAATATTTCTCCTAATTCTCTCTACGATTGTAAAACTAGTGTGGCAGTTGAATTCATAAAACTTTTTTTTTTTTAAGATTTTATTTTTATTTATTTTTAGAGAGAGGGGAAGGGAGGGAGACAGAGAGGGAGAGAAACAGCAATGTATGGTTGCCTCTCAGATGGCCCTCACAGGGACCTGGCCTGCAACCTAGGCATGTGCCCTGACTAGGAATCGAACTGGGACCCTTTGGTTCCCAGCCTGCGCTCAATCCACTGAGCTACACCAGCCAGGGCTTTAAAACTTTTTGAGTTTAGGCTAATCCTGTTTCTAGCAGAAGATTTTTTTTTTAAATTACTTTATTGTTGTTCAATTACAGTTGTCTGCATTTTCTCCCCTCTCCTCCCCCCCACCCCATCCAAACCCACCTCCCTCCCATCCTCCCCCTTGGTTTTGTCTATGTGTCCTTTATAGTAGTTCCTGAAAACCCTTCTCCCCATGGTCCCTTCCCCCTTCCCCTCTGGCTATTGTTAGATTGTTTTTAATTTCAGTGTCTCTGGTTATATTTTGCTTGCTTTTTTCTTTTGTTGATTATGTTCCAGTTAAAGGTGAGATCATATGGTATTTGTCCCTCACCACACACCAGTCAGGACACACCATCATCAACAGAGCAACAGATAACTGCTGGAGGGGATGTGGAGAAAAGGGAACCCTACTGCACTGTTGGTGGGAATGCAGACTGGTGCAGCCACTGTGGAAAACAGTATGGAACTTCCTCAGAAAACTAAAAATGGAACTGCCTTTTGACCCAGCAATTCCACTGCTGGGATTATACCCTAAGAGCCCTGAAACACCAATCCAAAAGAACCTATGCACCCCAATGTTCATAGTAGCACAATTTACAATAGCCAAGTGCTGGAAGCAACCCAAGTGCCCATCAGCAAGTGAGTGGATCAAGAAACTATGGTACATTTACCCAGTGGAATTCTATGCAGCAGAGAGAAAGAAGGAGCTTATACCCTTTGTGACAGCATGGATGGAACTGGAAAGCATTATGCTAAGCGAAATAAGTCTAGTAGAAGTTTTGACAACTGTACTTTTCTTAACTTGAAAAGTGGTATCTTGAGAGCTGTTTCTGCTTAGGGTTCTGTAGCAAGTAGGACAATAGAAGGAGGGTAACCTCTCACACATTTTTACTACTTTTAAGGGCATTCCAGCATTCCTATACCTGATAACATAATCATTACCTGTACTTTTTTTTTTTAATCAATGTGTGGTTGCCTCTCACGTGGCCCCCACTGGGGACCTGGCCCGCAACCCAGGCATGTGCCCTGACTGGTAATCGAACCGGTGACCCTTTGGTTCACAGCCCGCACTCAATCCACTGAACTATGTCAGCCAGGACTCCTTGCTATATCTTGAATCTGTTCATCTTTTGCCATTTCCTTCTGCCATCATCATCTCTTGCCATAAACTCTTAACTAGTCTCTCCATCGTCTTGTTCATCACCTTAAATCCATATTGTCCATATTGCCAGCCAGAGTGGTCCTTTTAACATACAAGCCTATATTTTAAACCATCTTAGCTATTTTAAATATACAGCTTACTAGTATTCATTGTGTTTACGTTGTGGTGTAGCAGACCTCTAGATCTCTTTAATCTTGCATAATTGAAACTCTATACCTATTAAATAGCTCCCCATTTCCCCCTCCCTTCAGCCCCTGGTGACTACTATTCTACTTTCTGTTTCTGTGATTTTGATGACTCTAGGTACTTCAGAGAAGGGGAATCATATAGCATTTGCATTTTTTTGAGGGACTGGCTTATTTCACTTACCATAATGTTCTAAAGGTTCGTCCATGTGGTAAACATCTAACAAGATTTTCTTCCTGAATAATATTATACCTCATTTACTTATCCAGTCATCAGTTGATGGTTTGGGTTGAACCTGGGTGTGCATGTTATCTCTTTGAGACCCTGCTTTCAATTCTTTTAGATATATACCCAGAAGTGAGATTGCTGGATGATATGGTAGTTCTATTTTTAATTTTTTGAGGGACCACTATACTGTTTTCTGTAGTAGTTGTACCATTTTACCATCCCACCAATAGTACACAAGAATTCCAGTTTCTCCACATCCTAATTAACACTTGTTACTTTCTGTGTTTTTTTTTTTTTAATAGTAGTCATCCTAATGGGTATTGAGGTGATATCTCACTGTGGTTTGGATTTGCATTTCTCATTGATTATAGAGACTATCCTTTCTCCACTGACACACGAGGGTTTATTTCTGGGTTTTCTACTCTATTCCATTGGTCTATTTGTCTGTCTTGATGCCAACACCACAGTGCTTAATACAAATCTAATTTTGTTTCTCCCTGCATAAACCCTTTTATGACTCCTAATTGCCCCCAGGGTAAAGTCAAAACATCTGATCCTGCTACTGTTTTCTCTGTGGTCTCACTGCTTACTTCTTTGATCTCTTCTGCCCCTGTCTCAACTGAGCGCTATAACCGAACTGAACCTCTTTAAGTTCCACAAATAGGACATGACCCTTTCCACCACTGGTCCTCTATACCAGGTCTTCCCTCTACCTAGAACACAACTTGTCCATCTCCCACTGCTTAGCCAAGCCCTATTTAACCTTCAGGACCCAGCTTAGTTGGATATCACTTTCTCTGGGAAGCCTTTTATGGTTTCCCAAGATTAGTTAGGTAACTCTCCTATATGTTCCCACAATACACTGGTATTTGTCATAATATTTACCATTGATTTTAATTTACTGTTTGTGTGTGTAAGGCGGATTATGAATTCCTTGACCGTTTTGTTTATATTGACATCCATTGGTTCCTCGCACAGGACCTGACAGATGATAGCTGCTTATCGTATTTGTTGATTGAATAATCAGTGGCATTTTCGGCTCAAAACCTTCAGTGATTTCCTCATTGGTTACAGTATAGTTTTATAACTTTAGTTGCCTACCAGAATTGTTTAAGAGCTTTTTAGAAGGTATAGATGTAGAGCCTCACACAAGACCTATTGAATTAAAGTCTTGGGTGAGGTCCAGGCATCTGTAGTTTTTAAAAATAAATTCACAAAGCTCCATAGGTTATTTTGATGTCCAGCAGGGTTAAAACATGGAATCCAGGACAAACTCTTTGCCTGGTATCCTAGTCCTCTATTTTCTATAGCATCATCTTGCCTTTTTTCTTCTGGTTTTCCTCTGCTTTAACAAGTACTCTGTAATTCAGACAGGCTGGTTTTTATGTGTTTACTAAACATGGTCTGCTTCCCTATATTATTTCTTCAGCCTGGAATATACTCTTTTCCTTTATCCTGTAGAAATCTCTTCCTTTACAACTTGGCTTCAAGTCCGCTTATTTCTCCGTCAAACCTTTTCTGTTTTTTTCTCTGCCACTGCTGTGCTTCCCCTCTTCCTCACTTGGTTACAGTGTTTCCCTCCATCAAGCTTCTTTTCCTATATAGTTTTTTGGTACGTCTCTTATCACGCATTCTGCCATGTAGTAAAGTCCTTTTTGCTTTAGTTTTCCTATGTAAGCCGTAAGCTCCTAGAGTAGAAGGAACCCAGGATTCAAGGTCAAACGGCTTGGGTGCAAATCCACGCTCCACCATTACTAGTAGAATAACAGTAAGCAAATTATTTAAGTTCTTTGGGCCTGATTTCCTCATTTATTAAAAAAGATGACGAGCCCTGGCTGATGTGGCTCAGCTGATTGAGCACTACCCCGCAAACCCAGAGGTCACCAGTTTGATTCCCAGTCAGGGCACATGCCTGGGTTGCAGTCCAGTTCCCCAGTTGGGGGCGTGCGAGAGGCAACCAATTGATGTATCTCTCACACATTGATGTTTCTCTCCCTCTCTTCCTCTCTCTCTAAAAATAAATAAAATCTAATAAAAAAAAAGGATGATAAGAATGTCTCAAGATACTACAAGGTTCAAATGAAGTTCCTATGAAAGTGCTTTGTAAAACCAATTAGTTGCTGGATATTATATATGATGTCAGGAATAGTATCTTACTCATTTGTGTAATTCTAATTTTCCAGTAGTTCCTTGTGTTTAGAAGTCACTTTATGGATATTGGCTGTATGATCAAATGGGGGGAAAGGAAGCAAACATTTTATGCCATCTAAAAAGTGAAGTCGAGGTGAATTTTCTAACCCATTTTAGTACCTGTGTGAATGGCTGGAACCCTGCCTCATGAATGGAATAATTTCCAGATCGCCTTTTGCACTGTTCAGGTGTCAGACCTCTGGTGTGGTCATCCTCTGACTCTGTCACCAACTTGCTCAACAACTTGTTTTTGATCCAACTAGCCAGTCAAACACGTATTTCTGGTACACCCAGAAGGAAGAGAACTGAGCACTGGACTTTTGGAAATTAAAATAAAACAATAGATGTGTTACTTACCTGATAAGTCTTTAAGTCAACTAAGGTGTTTGTGTGAAAAAATATTTCATATTTTTAAACCAATGATTTATTATAGTTGGAAGTATCAGGGACGTGTTTTTTAAGAAAAAAAATTTTTTTTCTGATTATCAAATCAAACACTCATTAAAGAAGTAGCTCATATTTCTAGAATGTTAAGCGCCATTTTCTTTTTTCATCCTTATGATAACCCTCTGAAATATAGCCATTATTATTGATATTTTATGTAAGAAAACACTGAGACTTATGGAGAGTAATCAATACTTGAAAAGCTGTTCTCCCACTTTTAACCTACTTAAGTCCTCAATTTTCAAATCTTAGTTTAAATTTTCACTTCATTTAGTGGCTTTTCCCAATGACCTGCCCCTCACCCCCCCATCTAGATTGTGACTTTGCTTATTATTCTCTTAGATGGCTCCCTTTCCTTTTTCATTGTAGCACATCTCATAACATATAATTCTTCATTTATGTGAATGTTTGTTATGTCTCTCCCACATATCAGTTCCATGAGGACTGGGACCATTTTCTTTTTGTTTACTGCTGGCACCAGATAGGCAGCAGGTCATTGAAGAGGTGGGGCTTGGAAGGAGGAAGCAGTCAGGCTTCTTCATGTGCTGCTTCTCCATCAAGCTAGGGAAGCTGAGACCGAGTTCTTAGGTGTTGGGAGGCTGGAATGATGGCTGGAGGGCACCATGGTGAAGGGTAGTTGTGTTGAGTGTGGTTCTCATTCTATTCACTAGCCTGTTTCTCCTGAAAAAGATGAAATATGAGTTGCTTTGCAGGGTGTTACAGAAGGAAAATGTATGATACGGGGCTTAGAATGGCTTGCCTTTGAGGTCTATTCTGTCATATTATATTGTTATTCCATATCCTTGGGCATGAACATGTACTTTAATTTTTTTTTATTGATTGATTTTAGAGGGAGAGGAAGGGACAGAGAGAGAGAAACATCGATTTGTTGTTCCACTTATTTATGCATGCATTGGTTGGTTCCTGTACATGCCCTCACTAGAGAGCGAACCTGCAACCTTGGCATATTGGGACGACATTCTAACCAACTGAACTACCCAGCCAGGGCTGAACATTTACTTTTGAAAAAATTTATCTATCCATGGCAAGTGAGATAAATAAGGGTAATGTAATGTATGTTGATATAACGTATCCTATACATAACATCATAGAAATTTTTTTCTGAGAATAGCTAAAAGTAAGGAAACATTCATGAAGATCAGATAGAAGATTAAAATTTTTTTAATTTAAAAATTTAAAAAAGATTTTATTTACTTATTTTCAGAGAGAGGGGAGGGAGACAGAAAAAGAGGGAAAGAAACATTGATGTGAGAGAGGAGCATTGATTGGTTGCCTTTCCTATGCACCCCAAGCAGGGACAAACCCTCAACCCAGGCATGTGCTCTGACCGGGAATTGAACCAGAGATCTTTCGCTTCATCCGTGACACCCAACCAACCGAGTCACAACAGTCAGGGCAGAACATTAAAATTTTGAGAGATTGACAAAGGCTAGATCATGCAGGGCCTTAATAGGTCATGGTAAGGATTTTCAATTTTATTTTAAATATATCAGGAAGCAATTGATTTTAGACAGGAGAGTAATGTGATACAATTTGCACTTTAAAAATAGCACGTTGGCTGACCTGTGGAAAATAGATTGTAGGGGCACAGATGTGGGGCCAAGGAGACCAATAAGGAGAAACTTATATTCGAGATTATGTGAGAGGTTTGGGTTGAACTGGGGTGGGATCTGTGAAAAGGTTCAAAGAGTTTTTTGGAAATAGAAGCACAAGGTCTTGGTAGTGACTCTGATAAGAAGGAGAGTGAGGAATCAAATGATGCCCAGTGCTAGGTAAGTGGTGGCACCATTTACTGAAATGTGGAAAACTTGAAGAGCGCAGCTGGAATACTTGACCTCCCTCAGCTGTGTGTGTATTGCCTGGGAAGTGTTTTTTGAACATAATGCCATAATTGGCATACAGGTGCTCCTCGACTTACAATGGAGTTATGTCTCGATAAATCCATCGTAAGTTAAAAATATTAAGTCGAAAATACATTTAATACACCTAACCTGATGAACACCATAGGTTAGCCTAGCCTACGTAAAACTTGCTGAGAACACAATATCCAAACAATGCTGGCAATACATCACACCGTAGTTGTTTACCCTTGTGATTGGGTGCCGGCTGGGAGCTGGGGCTCACTGTGCTGCCCAGCATCATGGGAGAGTATCGTGCGCATATTGCTAGCCCAGGAAAAGATCAAAATTCAAAACTGAAAGAATGATTTCTATTGAATGCATATTACTTTTGCACCATCATCAAATTGAAAAATTGTTAAGTTGAAGCATTATAAGTTGGGGACCACCTGTAGTCTCTTTACTGTAGAAAACCAGACTCAGTCTTTGGGCCTTTCAGGAATAGCACACCAATGCATTTTTAAGGCCCTTCCTTGGACAAGACCTTTAGCTCTGAAGACTGGGTTAACTGATGAGAACTGATTCATGAAGAGTGAAGAAGGGATCCCTATATGTAGGTTAGTGACCTATAATGATTAGGGACACTTAATTCATTTGACAAGTATTATTGGGGCCTATTTTGCCAGGCACTGATCTAAGCATGGCATTGTACCTGTTCTCAATGAACTCATGAAATGAAGTTAACTGTGTGTCGGGACATCCTCAATTTATTTGGGAAAGGGTTCAGAATTCAGTGCTATGGTTACTCTGCTTCTAGTCATTTAGAAAAATTTTTTACAATTTAGAATCCCCAGAACCCTTCTGAGTTCTATCATATGCAGATCTGCCGCTTTGCTTGAATTGAGAGTTGGCCTTAGACCAGCATTAGCTACCTCCCAGAGAGTTCCTGTGGCTGAAAGAGGAAAGACATTTTGAACACGTTGGTGAAATAAATCTAGACTTAACATCACTCAAGATTAGCCATCTGATTTTTCTTGCTTAATCTCTCATGGAAGAGGGTACATCATTCTGACACTTGAGATGGTCTGAAACTAAGGAAAAGGTTCTCCCTTTTTCTTTGAAGATGTAGATACACCAGACCTCAAATCTGTTTCTTCTGCAATAGAAGAACTGGCTGGTTCCTCTTTCTCCACCCCTTCCTTTGGTAACTCCAAGTAATCTTCATGAATTTCTGGGTATTTAGTTACTTATCTGACCCTTAGCCTTCAGAGAAGATTTCTGCCTGCACTTTGGTTACCTATTTGACCCTTAGCCTTCAGAAGAGATTTCTTCAACTTGCTGTCGGGCTGGGAAGCTGTCTTCCACATAGCAAACTGAAATATTTGAAACCTTTCCTCCCTTGCTACTCTTCTGCCTGCCATTTGCCACTAGAGGATACCATTTGAGCTTGTAGTTTGCCTTCTTTAACTTTTGCTTGACTTCTTCCTTATCCAGAGACCAAGCAGTGTTCTAATATAGGCAGAAGAGGTGGAAGACATGATTGGTTCATTTGAGGATAGAGTTTCCCTTAATATAAAACACATTAATTGGAAACCTAACCTCTTTTGGTTTTTACTTTTATTTTGTACACTGTTAAGTCCCTGCTCCTCAGATCTGGTGGGGAAGCAGGATGCTTTGTCTTCCTTAACAGATTGCTTTGAGCTCCATTTACTCTGAGCTCAATCACCAGGTGAATGTCAGAGATTCCTGTCTAGATCTGGAGAGCACGGGGTTGCAGTGAAACCGGAAAAGTCTGTGTTTCTGCTGCCTGTCACCACCAGAACCACTAAGAGAGACAGGGGTTGAATCTGTATGGGCACTGTAGTCAGATGGCCAGTGATCTGAGAAGACGGTGGGTTACATACCCTAAGAAACGGTCTTACATTTCATTTCTTACCAACCCTTCTTATAAGGGGTTTGGAATTCAGAGAAAAGTTTAATCGGTAAAAGCTACAGCATTCTTTCATCTGTTGACCTTACATGTGTCCTGGGCTGTGGACATCTTTCCCTGGAGTACAATGGCTCAGATACCGTCTTGATTGCTGGCAGTCCTCCTGAGGCGCAAACGTGGAACTGCTTATGGTTTCCGGAGTCAGGGGGGGTTATACCTTCAGTTCCTGAAGCAATAGCTTTTTACATGCATTAATTACTAAGCTTTTAACTATTACTTAAAACTAAAATTTCCCAACTTTGGGGTTCCCCTATCAGCAGTAGTAAGGTGGAGGGAAGAATGCTTTTAAACCGTGCCCCAATAGCCATGTTGTGTTGCTGGTGGAGTTAGGAATTTTGGATAGAAAGTAGGCTGGATGGAGTGATCAAGAGCCCTGGCCTGATCTTAAATCATGTCTGAGACCATTGACTGCTAGTAGAGCTTCACGGAGTAAAGAGAGCAGTCTTATCTTAGTTTATTTCTTTGAGAGGATTTGTTCTACAGATTTATCTTTTTAATGTTTACTATATTTAAACAAATTTGATCTTGATTAGAAGATGTTTGATGTAAGAGTTAAAAATCTTTGGGGAAAGTTTTTTGGCGTCCGTGAATAAACAATTGTTTTAATGTTTATAGTAGCTTACATGCATAGAAAAACACTTGTACTATTTCAGGTATGTTACACAAATCTGTATTCTTTAAAGTCGTGAATGGGTTCATAGTAAGTGTCTATCTGTGGGAAACGTGAGGGAAGTGGGGAAGATATCTTTGAGGCCTCTTCTACTTGGCTGTCAGCTGCTGACAAAAGAAATGTCTTCTATAATTTCCTGAAGAAGATCTCGGTTCTATTTTTTAAGTCCATGTAATTCTGACAAGGAGTCTGCTGTAAGGATGGTAAGAGGATTCTCAGGATGTTGTATCACCGAGTGGCTAAACACTGTTTTTTGTTGTTGTTTTGTTTTTTACATTAACCACAATCCATACTTTTTTAGGATTTTCTTCATTTTCCCCTCTTGTCCTTTTTCTGTTTCAGGATACCACCCAGGATACTATATTACATTTTGTTGTAATGTTACTGTTTCTCAAACTTCCCTGTTGCTTTTTAAACCAAGATATAATTCACATACCACAGAATTCACTCTCTTAAAGTGTACAATTCAGTAATAGTCTGTGAACAAAGCTGTGTAACTGTTAGCACTGTCTAATTCCAGGACACTTTCATTACCCACAAAGAACCCCTGTACCTGTTGGCTGTCACTCCCCAGTCCCTCCTCCCCTCAGCCTCTGAGCCACTAATCTACATTTTCTTTGTGGGTTTCCTTATTCTGAACATTTCATATAATTGGAAACATAAAATATGCCCTTTTGTGTCTGGCTTCTTTCATTTAGCAAGATGTTTTCAAGTTGCATTCACATTGCACATGAGTTAATACATCATCCCTTTTTATGGCTGCATAATAGCCTGTGCGTGGACAGTAAACAAACATTTTGTTTACCCATTCATGTCAATTGCTGGACATTTGGGTTGTCCCACCGTTGAGCTATTATAACCACACACTGTTTTGTATTACACTTTATAGCCAATGCTACCATAGTATCTGCCTTATATTTGTTTTGCTCGGTATTTATCAGAAAATTTGTCTAAAAGCATATTTTGCTTTTTTTTTTAAAGATTTTATTTACTTTTAGAGAGAGGGGAAGGGAGGGAGAAAGAGAGGGAGGGAAACAGCAATGTATGGTTGCCTCTCACATGGCCCTCACTGGGGACCTGGCCTGCAACCCAAGCATGTGCCCTGACTGGGAATTGAACCGGGACCCTTTGGTTCCCAGCTCGCGCTCAATCCACTGAGCTACACCAGTCAGGGCCATATTTAGCTTTTTGATCTTAAATTACATTAATGACTGAATTGGGAGGGTTTCCCATAAGAGGGAAGTTAAAACCTGCCTCCATTTATTTAAATGTAGTTAATTATTCATTTGTTCATTCAACAGTTTATTGTTCCAGGCAACCAATCGATGTTTCTCTCTCCCTCCCTCCCATCCTCTCTCTCTAGAATTAATAAGCATGTCCTTAGGTGAGGATTAAAAAAAAAGAATTAGCAAAGCTATGAAGAGAAGAAAAGTATTCTGGGCAGTAGATGAACATACATGAAAGCAGAGAGATTGAAATATTTAAATATCCTGAAACACATTTGGCTTCTCTTCTCTTTGAATCAGTTTATTACCCTTGACCATTTCAGTCAGACAGGGCCTGGAGGACCTCCTGGAGTGGAGGCTGAACCGTCACAAACGTGGGTCTTGGCAGATGTACGGACGGACATATGCTCGCAGTGGCTGTGGAACCTCGAGCCGAGAATAGGAGGTGACTTAGGAGCACAGGCCTCCCACAGGGTGCTCTTGGGATGCCTGTCCTGGAATTACCCAGGGCAGTAACAAAGCTTTCTTTTCTTCTTCAAACCAAGCCAGCGGGATGGGGTGTCTGTTGGCCTTTGTGTTTGGAGCCGACCAACAAACAGACAGTGTCCAGCACAATGGCATTGTTGGGCTTCAGTGAAAAGTAGGTCGGGGCCCAGGCCCTCCTCCGTAGAGGGCCCAGCCAAAGGACCGGGATTCAACAAGCCTCTGATTTGGATGTTTGGCATTGATGCTGGGTTCTGACTTACTGACGGCACATAAGATTGCAGGATCTCTTCGCGCTGCTTCTCTGAACACCTCCGTTTGGAAGCTCTGAGTTGCTTTTGACTCTCTTTTCCCTCAGTTCTCATATCTACCACTCAGTTGCTAAATTCTTTAGATTCTACCTCTGCATGTTCTAACTCTAGCCCACTTTTTCATGCCAAAATAGCACTCTAAATCAGGCATTTGGTCATTTCTCGTGTGGACTGTTGCAATATCCTCCCTTCATCCCTTCTTCACTACTTATATTTATGCAGAAAAAACCTCTACTAATCTCTGCACTTTATATTTGTGTTCCTTTTGCATAGGATGTCTTTCTTACTCCCAACCTGCATATGAGCATCCATGAAATGGAAATAAATCCTCAACAATGAGTGATTAGCCAGGCCTAGGTTGGGGAGAGGGGTAATCCAGATAAAGGGATCAGCAATGTGTACAAATGTACAGGTGAGCAGGGAATGAAACCTTTATAAGCAGGAGTGAAATATTCTGTTTGCCATGCTGATGTGGGGTTTACCCTAAGAGCAGTTGGGCATCAGTGAATAATTGTAACAGGAGGGGGGCTTCAGGTTGGCATTTCAGAAAGATTATCTTGTTTCTATTATACAAAATGGATTGGAATAAGGACTAAGTGTGTTCAGGATCTACGAAGGAGACCAGATACTAGTTAGAAAATTAATGGAGTAACTCAGGGGAAGAATGATGACGATAAGGTATTGATAATGGGGAACCCTGGCTGGTGTGGCTCAGTGGATTGAGTGTCAGCTTGCGAACCAAAGGGTCACCAGTATGATTCCTAGTCAGGGCACATGCCGCGGTTGCGAGCCAGGGGGTGCACAAGAGGCAACCACACATTGATGTTTTCCTCTCTTTCTTCCTCCTTTCCCCTCTCTCTAAAAATAAATAAATAAGCCCTGGCTGGTATAGCTCAGTGGATTGAGTGCGGGCTGGGAACCAAAGAGTCCCGGTTCGATTCCCAGTCAGGGCACATGCCTAGGTTGCAGGCCAGGTCCCCGTGAGGGCCATGTGAGAGGCAACCATACATTGCTGTTTCTTTCCCTCTCTTTCTCCCTCCCTTCCCCTCTCTCTAAAAATAAATAAAAATAAAATCTTTAAAAAATAAATAAATAAAAATAAAAATCTCAAAAAAAAGATATTGATAATGGGGAGAATAAATTGTGTACTGTGAGGTAAGCACTGGGCTGAACATATTTTGTATACCTTATCTCTTTTAATTATAACCCACCTTTGATAAAACATTACATCCTATTGATTCTACCTCTGAGATGTCTCCTGGTATTACCCTCCTTGCTGCCATTGTGTTATTCAGGCCTTTATTTCTTCTCACCTAGATGATTCCAGAAGCCTCCTAACTATGCTCCAAGCCTCAATTCCTGACCTTCCCATACAGTTTTTATATTACTGTTAGAATGATATTTCTGTAATACATATCTGATCATATTATTGTCCTATGTGAAAAAAAAGAAAACAGAAAACCTTGTTAGTTGATTATATAATATGTCCTGTCTACTAGACTGCGAACTAAGGGCAGAAACTGGCCCCACTTATCTTTGTTTTCACATAGTAGGTTTTTATTGGTTGATGGATGAACCTTTCTCAGGACAGCCCTGCTAATTAGATGACAACAAATGATCTCCGTTAGTTGCGTGGCAGCACATTCATCTGCCTTAGGTAAGCATTCTAGCTCCAGTTCAGTCAGGTAGATTTTTCAAAAAGGGATATTATAGTTGATTTTTTTTTAGAGCCTGTCTGAATATGGGTTTGAATCACTGTTCAGAAATAAGCTTTTTTTGTTGCATATATCAGTATGTTGATAATTCTAAGTAAAAAAGAAAGCAGCCATTTGGTCTTATTTTTTCTGATTATGATCTGGTGAGGCTGCTGCAGTTGACTGGCATCAGCAATAATTGGGAACGGGGAGCCTGGGTGTAGACCAGGTGATGCTACTGTAGCTAACTAGAATCAGCAAGAATTGGGAATAGGAGCTCTGGGTATAGTGAGTGGTAGGTGTTGCCTAGCCTTGCTCCAGAATATGCCCTGTGTGGGTGTGTTTATGTGCCTATCTGTACCTGAGCTGGTACCCTCAGAGCCTCTATGGGATACATGGAAAGAACCATTCTCTCAGCCTAGACCACTGCTATCTTTTAGGATCCAACTCAGATGTTACTTTCTCTCTGATACTTTCCAAACTCCTCAGACAGAGTGAGTTTGTACTTTCATACCCCTAGTATTTACCTCTGGTAAAAAGGCCTGTTGGTATTATATACTTAACCTATGCATCTTTCACTGGACTTCCTTAAAGTCTTATCTGTGTGTTATTCATCTTTATACACCATGTTTACCCTGTGCTAGGCACTCTTCTATGCCTTGGGGGATATAATGTTCATGTAAACAGACCTGTTCTCCTCTCACATGGGTGCAGCAAGAAGGGAAGTTGTGCTCAATAAAAGTGTGTGGAAATAACCTGAAATGATATTCCTGAGTGGAGAGCTGAGTATCGACTCATCTGTCCCTTTGGCAATTTTTTAGGGTGTTGGCATATGATTTCTTGCATATATAATTGTTTAGTTACCAACATACATTTATCTCTTGAGTGCCTTCTCGGAAAACAGTCTTTAATGAAATCGGATATCAAACACAAATGAAATGGCCGAAACTCTGTTATAAAGTTTGATTAGATGTGAAGAGGACAGGCAGGTAGGTCGTGGGGCAGGAAAAGTTGGCGCACTGTCACAGAGGGGTACTGAAGTACCAGTAACACATTTGATTGGCTGATATTATCGTTTTCTGAACTTGAAAGTTTAAAAGAACAACAGTAAGAAATGGAACATGTAAAAACTTCTCTCTCTAGTAAGTTATGTTAATATATTGCCAATGCCTTAGGTTGCTTTGTAGGGCTGCCCAAGGGCGTGGTCTGGAAGAAAAAGAAAGCAAAGCAGCTGCTCTCCTCACCCCAGAGAGCTGAGTGTGCTGTGCAGTTGCTCTGGCCTCTGCTTCCCGTAGAGGGATTTGTTCAGAGGACATGCCAGCTGAGTCTGCACTGGGAGTTGCTTATGGGGAAGTGAGCGTTCCAACTAATGGGCACACAGAGTGTGTAGCAACTTAGAAATCTTCCTTGTTGGCAGATCTCAAACTTCCTTTCCTCACTAGATGGAAAAGATACTGAGACATTGAGACGTTGTGGTTTCTGAAGGCCCAGAGACTTACCAGCCCCACCAAAGTATTCACCAAAGGCTGGCAAGAGAGATTGGTTGTAACAATAAACTTCATTTGGTTTCCCTCTCTGGTCCTGGTTTGTACTTTTTCCATCTTGCCTGGAAAATTCAGAGCGTATTAACCAGTGTGATTCCTCACTGTGTCTCACCTTTCTTCTTTGCCATTCACCCGCTGGCTTGGTCTGTGGGTTTCTCAGGTCTTCAGAGATATGGCTGAACAGAGTAAATGTGTTTTCTGAGCCAGAATCAAGAGTCCTGGCTACAGATAGTGCACATACAGCCTTGCATCAGTCTTTTCTGCCCAGCTGCCCTCAGTTGGGAAACCCGAGTGGCTCTTGAAGTCAGGCCTTCCGTGTTCCATTGTCACCGTGCCAAAGAAGTGAACCACCTCTGATCTTTCTGACTCTCAGAGCTAAAGAAATTTGTCTGCATGATTAGGTGTCAGCTTTATTGCTCCCGTGTGGCTTGGAGTTTGCAGGTGCAGCTTCTTTTTAGCAAATGAGCGCTTCAAATGTGAACTGTGGACAGATTCAACTGGAGTGAAGAAATGGAGGCCCTATGCTAATGCTGTCATTATGCCTCATTTTGAGATTTCCAAAGACGGATTATCAAGCAGGATGAAGCAGATCGACAGGCTTCTCTTTTGAGAAATTAGGTGTATTTTCAGCCATTCTCTCTGCCTTGCCAAACCTAATCCACATCATCCAAGGATCTGAAGTGCTGCATCGTGCTGCCCCCAACTGGCTCTTTTTGGTGCTTGTGTTGCCACATCAGAAAGTCTTTGATTATATGGCCCTTAAATTTTCTCTAAGCACTTTCGTATATTTTTATTAGATTCTCATAATAATATTGTGAGTTATATGGATCAGAGATTACCATACCTACTTTATAGGTAGGAACACTGAAGGATAGCCATATTAGTTGATTTGTCCAAAGTTAAATAACTATTAAGAGGCAAAATTGGACTAAAATTCAGATCTCTTGCCTCCTAGCCCATTAGGTTCCCTAGACTTTTGTAAATTCAACAATATCCCCCATAATAGGTATTAAGAGCTTAATGTTAGGCTTAGAGGAACTCGTCCCTTTTTCTTCCTTGGAAAAAGGAGGAAGATAATACTACATCATGTAAGGTTTGAATAAATTCATTAACCCGATTGGCAGGAAACTCAGCGCTCCTGTTCTGCACAAGGCTGACTTGGATCCTGTGGCCTCTGACTCCGGTGTAATGTGGTGGTAAAGAGCACGGAGTCTGGAGCCAGACTGCCAGGGTTTGAGCCCTGGCTCTGCTCCTTAATAATTGGGTCACTTTGAGCAAGTTTCTTAACCTCTAAATGTCTTTTGTAAAATGAGGATGATAGTACACTTTATCTCATAGCGTTATATATAGATTAAATGAGATAATGAATGTAAAGTTCTTAGAATAGTGCCTGGCACAAAGTAAGCACTATATAAATAAATATTAGCTGCTGTTATTATTATTATCATCTCTATATAATATGTTTATTTGCTCTTAAAAAAAAAAGCAAAGCAGCCCTTCATGGCTATGTAGGAATGATGAACAGCCAAATTTCTTAAAAGAGTACATCTTCATATAGTTTCTCTGTAGCTTTATCTCCTGTTCATTCCTCAGTTCACTTTGGCCTTACTCTGGTCTTAACCATTTTACTGAAACTGCTCTGGCTGTGGTTGCCAGTGACTCCTAGTTATAAGTTTAGTAGACATTTTTAATGCTCATTGTACTTGATCTATAACACTTGATACTTTTGGTCTTTTCTTCTTTGGAGTATTCTCTTTCTTTGACTTCTATGATGACATTCTTGTTTGGTTCTTCTTTTTTATGCCTGCTTCTTTATATGTTAGTTTGCCACCTTACATGTTAACCCCTGGGCAATTTCATACATTCCTCGGCCTCTGTGACCACATCAGCTCAATGTTATTGCCTCGTAAATGTTAGTCTCTAGCTCAGACTTTGTTCCTGAACTTTAAACAACTCGCTGTAGGGCGTCTCCACCTTGGTTGTCCCACAAGCCTTTAAACTCAACACGCCCTGGCTGAACTTGCCTTTTAACACTGCCTCTTCTGAAAACCTGCTTCTCTCTCTGTATTCTGTATATTTCATAATGGCATCTGGGGACCAATAATTTGGGGACAACTTAGAGCTTTTCATTGCCCTCATCCCCCCATACAGGCAGTCATCAAGTTTTGTTTTTACTCTGCCATCTGAGTATATCTTGAATCTTACTCTGTTCCATTGTCTCCACTATTGCCTTAACTCGGGCACCTTACTTTCACCAGGATTATTGCAATAATCTTCTAACTTATTTTCCCTTCTCCATATTCTCTACTCTAATCCACCTGTCAATAGCATTGCTAAAATAATCTTTTTTTTAAAAAGTAAATATGAATGTGTTACTCTTCTGCTTAAAAGACTTTTTTTGTTCCCTATAGACAAGATAAAGCCCATAGATCTTAGCAAAGCATATCAGCCTCATCTGCCTTTCTGGGCCATATTTTCTATATGCACCATGCACTAACCTGTGCCTGCTGCTCCCTTTGTGTGGACTGTCTCCTTTCCTGCTCCCCCTTTCCTGCTCCCCCAGGTTATCCTTTCAACTCCTTCTTTTTTGTCTTGACTCTTTATTTTCTTTGTGCAGCTTTCCCTGACATGTTCAGATTGAGTTAGTAACTTTATTCTCTGCTCTGCATAGTGTTGTTGTACATGTACAAAGTTATGCTTTAGCATTTACCAAATGATATTGTCTGTCTACGTCTTAATAAATTGTAATCTCCTTAAAAGAAGGTATCTTTATATGTAACACTTACCAGATGCAGAATAGGGCCTCAGTCACTTAAATAAACAAACAAACAAACAAATACACACCTACAGTCTCTACCTTCTGTTTACTCTCTAGTGTTTTACCACCAGCCTAACATCCTGACAAATGGTAGCTGGGCTTTCCTTCTGTTTTGCAGTACATCAACTCTGGAAACCTGGAACAGTTGCTAGACAGTAACCTGCATTTGCCCTGGACTGTGAGGGTGAAACTGGCCTATGACATAGCAGTGGGCCTCAGCTACCTTCACTTCAAAGGCATTTTCCATCGGGACCTCACATCTAAGGTACGAAGACTTTTCTTGCACAATTCTTTGAGACACTGTCCTCTATGACCAAGAAAGCTGCGTTAAGAAACCAGTCATAATAATCATGGGAATGATGGAGCTCTCCTCCACATTTAACAGTTAATCACAGAGGATACAACTTAATATTCTGTTTAGCTAGTCCTTAGAAAGCCAGTCTTGGCTCACCGCGGGTAGCTTTCAAGTGATGAGCCAGGCAACACATATACCTTGAGAACCTTCGTGCTTTACTTTAACCTCCTGAAAATGAGTGTTGCAGGAGCAGATGGCATGAGTAGAGTTAAGAGGTTCTTGACCAATAGGATGACAGCAGTCAAGACAATGTGGGATCGTGTCTCTAACTGTTCTCTCTCATGGCCTTCAGGAAGTAGCTCTTAACTGAGAGCAGGAGTTCAGTGATTTTTAGTCACTCGAGTGCAGGTTTTGAGGGCCGTAACGTACTAACCCATTTTCTATCTGTGTGATTGAGTTTCTGCCATTCCGCCAGTTCCCCTTTGGTGTCAGATAGTCTCTGTAGTATTCTCTTGCTCTCCAAATTGCTGTGCGACCAGGTTAGAAAAGAGTTGCTTTTAGAGGAAGTTGGCTATGCTACCCGTAGGCACCTCAGGGCCAATTTGCCCAGGATACCGCTGGGACAAGGCTTGTATAAATAATAACGTTTGATCATTGATGTGAGAAGCATAAGTCATTTAATATTACTTCTGCCCAAGACCAATTTAAAGTCTCCTAGGGAGGTGATGGGAGTTTTGTACCTGCCCAAGAAGAGCTGTCATTTCATTCCCCATCCTCAACATCTACACACGGACACACACATACATGCGTACACACGCACTCCTACACCTCTTCTGTCATGGACGAGGGTAAGAGAGACTGTTATAAGAAAAAGTGTACAAAGGGAACAAAAGCAAGCTGTATTCTCAGAGCCAATGAAGCCTAGAGAAGTTAAGTCTCTGGCCTTATGCTGGAATGATTCCAGTGTTCCAAACAGGACTGTCTCTGAGGGGCCCTTGCCACTGTTTTATAAACTACATACACACAGAAAATAGCTCTGGGGGAGGTGATTGAAGGGCCATTTGTAGTCAGCTGCATTGTTAACAAAGGAACACTAAGGCTGGCAGGTAGAATCTGGTGACCAGCTGAGGCCTACTTGTGAAGAAGCCTTTATCTTCATTAGTACCTGCGAGGACTGGACAGTTGGATGGCTGGGACGTGGAGGATGGTATCTTTTCCCTTCGTCAGCCATTTTTCTAGATTGCTTTAGAAAGTCAAGACTAGGAAATCTGCACTTGTTCCAGGCAAATAGGTAGGGTCGTATCAACTTAGATACTACCTTAAGTTGATAGCCTTGTCTCACCTTGGGCATGCAGCCAAAATCAAGTCTTTGCTTCCTATTCAGAGAATCATTTCCTCCAAGGTAGAGCGAGATCATGACAAGTTATCTGTCAGACATGCAAACATTTCTCCCACACCTACCTGAGTGTGTCCTGTGTCTGGCACCACGGATGAAGGAATATTAGAAAAGGACAATTTCTGACCTAGAGGTATTACAGTCTTGTTGGGAAATAATTAAAAAACAGTCCACAACATTTTACAATTGAGTGTTCAGCCATAGGATATAGGTTTTCAGAGAAAAGAAATATCACTAGGCTTTCTGGAGAAAAGCTCCCCTAATAGGTTCTAAAGCTCTATAAAGCTCATCATTTTCTCCTCTCTGTTCCCAAAGTACTTTGTCCCATTGTGATAATGTGCAAGTGTGGTTCTGTCTAGGCCTGTCATGTAAAAATGACCGTAACTGCTCTGGCTGGTGTGGCTCAGTTGGTTGAACTTCATCCCGTAACTGAAAGGTTGCAGGTTCAATGCCTGGTCCAGGAGCATACGATGCCCCCAGTCTGCACATACAGGAGGCAACCAATCTATGCTTCTCTCTCACATCGATGTTTCTCTCTCCCCCTTACTCTCTCTGTTAAAAAAAAAAAAAAAAGGTAGAAAAATGTCCTTGGGCAAGGATTTAAAAAAATTTTTTTAATAACTATAATCTTTTTGGAACTATAGGGTAAGACCACTGTCCTTTGGTTTTCCTACTAGGGAGTAGGTATTTCTGGTGCCTCCCAGTGGTCCGAGACAAGAAACTAGGAACTTTGGAGAAAGAACTGTGCCTCTCGGGGCTGTGCTTTCTTGGGCCTGAACTTTAAGGAAGTATTGAGGATACTTCCAGGTGGTAAGAACCAATGACTTTGCAAACTGGAGACAGGCTAGGAAGCGCATTTTAGGGAATCTCAAGTTGAAGAAAAACGGGGAAGTTTTATAAGCCAGACCATCCAGTAGGAGAGAGTATATTCATTGCCCTTTCATCATCTCTGACCTTTTGTCTGAATCTCAGCCTCACTGTAACCGTGTGGCTGGGATTAGGGAGAAGGATGAATGTCCACACCTAGGCCAGAACAGCCCCACCCAGAAGACCTGAATTGTGGTGATAGTGACCATAAGAATAAGAAGCCTCAAGGAAGAAATAAGGCTAAGGGGACAGAGTAGGGCTTTGAGGTTTCCGAAATATCTCCTCATCGCCAACCTTGGGCCTGAGTTTGATTTCTTTAAGTGCAACAGAAAGTTTGCTTCATATTATTTGTTTTATTGTGTTGCGTCTCACACCTAGCACAGGGCCGGTCAGAGGAGGGGCTTCCTGGTCCTCTTTCAGAAAATGTGTTTGGTGGCATAGAGGCCAAAGCATATGCTTGAGAGCTGAGATTTTGAGTCCCAGACCCAGTTTTGTCCCACCCCTCCAAATGAATTCAGTGCCCTTGGGGCCTCAGGGTTCCCAGTCTGTAAAATTGATTCTGTCCTTGACCTCACAGAAGTGATCAGTCAGGATATCTCAGAGCAGAACTCACAGGGAGGGATTTAAAGTATTGAGAACATGTACCAGGTGGGTCAGCCACGACAGAGAAGCAGATGGTCCTTTTTTCCAAATAATCCTGAGCCTGTGGCAAAAGCAAAGAACCTTTCAGAGTGCCTTCTGAAAGTACTATTGCCTTTGCAGGATTCACACGTTACTGCAGTACTGTTCTCAAGAATGAAAAGTCTGTCAGAGGTTCAGTCTAATTTGTAATTACTTCTGAGAAATAGCCTGATACAACTTTGTGCAGTAGTGATGCTGACAGTTTACTTAGAAGGAGTGGAAGGTAATGTGGCTTTCCAAATACTCAGTTCGTGAGCTCCATCAGGAAGTGGCAATAACTGCACACAGGCTTTTTTACCTGTAGCTCTAGGAGTAGCTAGTACTACTGTACATGAGGCTTGGCTCTTAGGGGCAGCTGAGAGAACAGTTTCTTTCTGCTTATTACCATTGCTTCCCAGGATCAGTCAAGCACCAATATGTTTGGTTATGCTTAGGAGTATGAATTATGAATTGTAACTCTATTCTTTGTTCATATATATATATATATATATATATATATATATATATATATATATTTCTTTTCTTTTCTTTTCTTTTCTTTTCTTTTTTTTTTCTCTCCCCATTGACTCCAAAGAAGCCACTCTGGTGAATCCATCAGCATGAAAAGCCTATATCTTAACTATGGTCTTAGGCGGTACCACACAACAACTAGGAAAAGAAAATGCCACTTTTCAGGGACTTAAAAGAGCATGAATTAGGAACAAGTTGAATGCTGGAGGGATGTAGAGAGTGTCTGTTAGGGCACTCTGTAGTTGTCTTTTATAATGAGATTCATCAATAGCTCTTGAGAATCATTTATATTGTGCTATTAGAGGACATAGTGTTGGGGACATAGAAATGACTGGAACCTAATCTGTACCATCCTTGGGCATTTATTTTATGTTATTTTTAAAAGATTTTATTGATTTATTTTTAGAGAGCGGAAGGGAGAAAGAAAGAGAGGTGAGAAACATTGACATGCTGTGCTATTCACAAGCCCCCAGCTGGGGACCTGGCCCGCAACCCAGGCATATGCCCTGACTGGGAATCAAACCAGGGACCTTTTCTGGTTCGCTGGCCAGTGCTCAGTCCACTGAGCCACACCCTCCAGGGCCATCCTTGGGCATTAGGCTAGTTAACCAGATAGATATGTGAGCAGATTAGTACATAAGAGCTGTGGTAAAGATATGGAATCACGTGGTGGGATGGAAGGCAAAGGATGATACAGCAAACCAAATAATCTTCTAAGAGGTTTAAATAGTTTCTGGGGCATTTAGGAGGGCAATTCAGTCTCTAATCTCCCTGTGCTGTGTTGGTTTTATTCGGTGCCAATATTGATTATGCAGTTGTTCTAGGAGACCTCAGGAAGTACTCTCAGGTGTCTACTCTGGCCCAGTACTGAAGGATTTGTGTGGGCTCCAGAAATGCATTCATTGCCACCCCTTTGAGTCTGTTGTTAGCTCAGTCCCCACTATCGAGAGTTGAATGTTTGATTAGTGTATGCCTTTGACATATGCTTTTGAAAGAAGCCCAGTTGCTTGAGTCATAGTCCAAATGTTCACATAACAAACTTTTGCTCAGCTCTTTCTGTGTGTCTGTGCTAGGTTAGACATACAAAGATGAATGGGATCCTTCCCTGCCCCCAAAGAGGAAAACTTGTAATAGGTTCGAGGACAAAGCAACGCCTGGGCTCCTTTTTGAACCTGAAAAGGTCACCTCTCACCTAAGAGTAGTCTGACTGGGCCTCTCTTTTGTCTGCTGCTTACTCTAGCAAGGATACTTTTGAATAAAGCATTTCTCTCTCTCTCTCCTTTTTTTTTTAAAGATTTTATTTATTTATTTATTAGAGGGGAAGGGAGGGAGAGGGAGAGAAACAGCAATGTATGGTTGCCTCTCACATGGCCCTCACTGGGGACCTGGCCCGCAACCCAGGCATGTGCCCTGACTGGGAATCGATCCAGGACCCTTTGGTTCCCAGCCCGTACTCAATCCACTGAGCTACACCAGCGGGGACTCTCTCTCTCCTTTTTTTAATGGACTTTGCTTCCTACATAACCTGAAAATTGGCCTGGCTTCTGCAAAACCCCACAGTGGTCTGAGCTCCCTATTTTGTCGTCTGTCCTGGGGCCATGTCCAAGATGGGTGAGAAATGCAATCATTACACTAGATGCCCTGTATTAACTCACATTGGAGGTAGGGGCTTGCATCCCCATGGAAGGGGTCTTATTGTATTGCCTGCACAACAGTGCTGCCTTCTCCGTGGGTCCCCGTACTGCCGCTCTCTTGAGACTACATTGCCCTTGCCACGGCCTTGCTGTCTCCAGAGGAAAGCTCTTCAGCCTGTCTGGAGAGTCCAAAAGCAGGACTCTAAAGGGTAGAAACCCTTTAGAATCAGGAGACCTGGGGTTTTTAGCGCTTGTAGTTGAAACTTCACTTTTCTCATCTTAAATCTAAAAATCTCAGATATGCCCACCCCTGAAAGTATTGTTTTGGAGAAGCATTTGGGATTGCTTTGTGTTTGTGAAAATGTTTTATAATTTCTAGGGTACCACACAAACAGAAGTAGGCAATCTTTCCTTTAGCCAGGGGGCCAGGAAATATTTTCTAGGCCACCTTCCTCTTAAGACACCCCTGCTTTCCTAAAGCTTATAGTCTATGGTTTACAAACTGTAGCTATAGGAAGGTACAGATACTTTCACTATGACAGCAAATGTTAAGATTAGAGAGAAGAGAATGCATAGGATGTTTTGAAAAGGGATATATTTAACCTGACCTGAGGATATTGAGAAAGTTTCCTTCTTGGAAGAGATGATGCCCAAGATGAATCTTGAAAATTGAATTCTACTTAGTAAGTATTGTGTGTGTTGGTGGGGGGAGGAGGGAAGGGTAGCTAATATGCCAGACCAGACAAAGCAGATTGCATAAACAAAGGCATAGAGGCATCAACAACATGGCGTGTGGACCGTGCGGTTGAAGTAGGGGATGACTTGAAAAGAGAGAATCCAATCATATTATATTCTCTGAGTTGGAATTTATCTTATAGATAGGGAATGAAGAACCATTGTTGGCTTCTTTTAACAGCTTTTTTTAGATATACTTTCACATAAAATAAAATTCATCCTTTCAAAGTATACATTTCAGTGGCTTTTAGTATATTCAACCATAGCCATTATCTAATTTTAGAACTTTTCATCACTCCAAAAAGAAAACCCCTTAACCTTTTTCCTTCTCCCTTCAGCCCTCGGCAAACACTAATCTATTTTTAGTTTCTATGGATTTGCTTATTCTGGACATTTCATATAAATGGAATCATACAATATGTTACCACTGGCTTTTAAATAGGGGAGTGACAGTTAGCTTTGCATTTTATGAAGATCACGCTGACAGGAATGGGGAAGGTGGATTATGAAGATCAAGACTGGACCAAGCCACAGAGACCGGTTGGAAGAGTATTGCAATATTCAGGGGCAACAGAAGTAAGGATGAGGGAGGAGGGACTGATTTTAAAAAACATTTAGAAGCAAAAATTAGCTGGAGTAAGAGTAAAAATCTAGGATGCATCCCAGGTTTCTAGCTTAACAAACTGGAGAGAAAATGGCAGTACCAGCTGACATAAAAATATAGCTAGAATTTTAGCTTTTGGGAGAGAAAGTTGAGTTCAGGTTTGCATGTATGAAGTTCAGTATGAGTAATCCAGGAGATGTCCAGAAATAGATGGGCTGTGCAAACATGCAGCTTGAAGATCAAGGTCAGGGCTGAGGATATACCTTTGGGAGTCATCCAGCACAAAGGTGGTAATTAGAAAAGAAATGTGGAATAGCCTCTGAAAAAGAGCACAAGAGCTATAGGCCCAAGATAGAATCCTGAGAGCATCATCCTCATAGAATGGAAAGAAGAGCCTGCACTGGAGTCTGCAGAGTAGCAAAAGATAGAGAAGGAAATCCAGAATTGTAGTTGTCATAGAAGCCAGGAGAGAAGAATAAAAAAGAAATGGGAATAGCCTCTAACTAGCCTCTAATAGCCAACATGTTAGCTCCAGGACAACTGATTATTCTCTGCATGCCTAGTACTAATACAGTTCCTGAAGGACACCTAAAAACACTGACGGAAGGAATCAGTAATGTTAACAGCAGAATGATCCAGTAATGTAAGCGCTAGTTCTGGCTATTGAGCTTAATGCCATGGAACTCATTGGGATCCTCCGTGATAATACTTCCAGCAGAAGCCAGTGAAGAGTGAATGGGAGATAAGGAAGTAAAAACAGCAAGTGTTGCCAGACAAACCTCACTAGCCTGGGCCCTATTAAAAGTAGGCTCAGGAGTTTGTCAGAAAACCCTACAGGGCTAATCCTGGTCAGGGTTCCTCTCCATCTTCCTAATCACCTGAGATACAGACTCCTAAAGTTTGGCCCTTGTGGTTTTCAGTATCCCATCTTTGTCTTTGGCTCAAATGCCCAGTTACTGGTTGTGGAGAAGCTCTAAGAGGAGCAGTGCAGATCAGAGGCAGGTGCCCCCTTGCCTTATGTTGTGGGGCTCTGTTCGTTCTGCCTTGGCCATTTCTCAGCCACTCAGAGAAGCTACTGTGAAGTCATTTACTTCTGAATGGGTGGTTTGCAATGAATAAACAGGTCTCCATGAATGTGAAAATGGAGCAGAAACTGAACAGCTTTGACAAGGCAGTGCACTGTGGCCATGCTCCTTACTCGCTGCTCCCAAGCTGAATTTAACAAGGTTGTTTCTGAGGGGTTGTAAAGCAAATAGTGAATAGGATTTTAGACTGTACCTTGGAGACAGGAGCCTGAGTTATTAATAAAATAGGAAGAAGAGAGGAGAAAAATGGGTGGCAGATCTGAAATGCCACTGCCTCCTAGGCCAATGCCCTATAGCCTGGACATTGGCTAACAGTAAAGCTGGCCTAGGGCCCCAGAGACATTCACAGTCAAGGAGTTGGAGGATGCTGAGCCAGCAGGGCTGATGGGAGGGCTAACAGCAGGACAAGCACAAGGACGGTCCTGCCTGAAAGCCAGAGACGGTGCATGTCTACCAGGGATTCAGGGTAGGAGAGGGTGTGATGAAAGCACAAGCCTATTCTAGTTCAGGGAAAGAGAGAACAGTGTGATCACATCCAGGCCAGAATAAGGGACTGATTTATACCTAATGTGACCTAAGCAGGAGGTGACTTGGCAATGGCTGGTTTGGGTCAGATAGGGCCTTGCTGGCCCCAGAAATGTCCCTGTGAGCCAAGGATCCCTACTCTCCGATGCCTCTGGAAGTGGAGTAAAGCAAGTGCCTCCTGAGCCACAGTGGCGTAGGGCTATTCTGAATGCAGCTGTTTGGGGAGAGTTCGTCGCTGCTTTGTATTTCTGAGCTGTTTGGGCTCACCCTTTCTCTGGAGACAGTAGCATTTGTTCAGTGAGTATGACGTGAGCCTCTCCTGAGTCGAATACTGTGGGGAACCAGAGCTTGCTCCTGAGGGGGTGGTAGCCTGCTAGACTGTAAGAGGAAGTGGCATAGAGGAGGAGTTAAAGGAGCTGAGATGAGACAGACATAAAGGTGAGAGCTGGAGAGGGCAGGGCTGGAAAGGTAGCTTGCCTTAAAACACAACATTTTCTGAGATAAAAAGGAGAATTCAGCCCTGGCTGGTGTAGCTCAGTGGATTGAGCGCGGGCTGGGAACCAAGCGGTCCCGGTTCGATTCCCAGTCAGGGCACATGCCTGGGTTGCGGGCCAGGTCCCCGTGAGGGCCATGTGAGAGGCAACCATACATTGCTGTTTCTCTCCCTCTCTGTCTCCCTCCCTTCCCTTCTCTCTAAAAATAAATAAAAATAAAATCTTTAATAAAAAAAGGAGAATTCAGAGAATATTCCAAATGGAAGGGAACAGTATAAGCAAAGGCAAAGGTTTGAAGGGCCTGTTCAGGCCTCACAAGGCAAGCATGTCTGAGACAAGTCTGGATGAAGATGTGTGCATATAGGGGTACCAGGGGCAGAGGGGGCAGGTGTGGAGGGAGCCTGGTTGGTTACAGCCAGATCATAGGCTTTTAATGCCAGAGAGGAGGTTATGTGTGATCCTGTGGGCAGTGAAAGTTAGTGTAGCCTTGGGTGCTTGTCCTATGCTTACATTTCTTGGCAAGGTCAGGCCTGGCCTTTGGTCTCCACGTTCTGAGGAAAAGAGGAAGGGAGGCCAGGGGCCTGATAGTCTATCTTTCCTCCACTAGGTTGTTAGCTCCAAGAGGACAAGGGTTTTTGTTCATTGGCATATCTCTATCACTTAGAACCTTGCCTAGCACATAGAAAGCAAAAATAAGTATTTGTGTTTGGAGTGTGATATAAACCCTTGGGCAGCCACCCAGGATCCACTCCTAACTCATCTCACCTGGCTGTCAGAGCCCCCAAGTCCAACCACCAGGGTTGGCCTAAGAATATAGTTTCAAGAAGCAAGGTGCCCTGTGACAGGGAGGGGTGGTGGTTATTTTATGGCAGCCTGGTCCCCACTTCTGAGCCATACTGTCTTCTTCTTTGGGAACTGTAGAACTGCCTGATAAAGAGGGATGAAAATGGTTATTCTGCAGTGGTAGCTGACTTTGGCCTGGCTGAGAAGATTCCTGATGTCAGGTGCGTAGCCCTAACGGGTGCTGGGGTTACAGAAGGGACTAAGGCAAAAGGAAAACTCCAGTTTCCTCCCCAGAGGCCAGGACTTGGTCACAGCTCAACCTCAGCTCCCTAAATTTGGTCAGTCCTAGTCTGTGCCCACCCTCGGGGGAAAATCCCCAATATTCAGATGTCCTGTGGCACCAGCCAGTAGCAACCTCATTTTCCCTACAATCTTACCCCACAGCAGGGGCAGCGAGAAGCTGGCTGTGGTGGGCTCACCCTTCTGGATGGCACCTGAAGTTCTCCGAGATGAGCCCTACAATGAGAAGGTGAGTCTAGGGAACCAAGGCTTGGTTCTCCTTAGAATACACTCTTAGCAGTGTCCAGGATCACCCTTCATGTTCGGGGTGAGAATCTACAAACAGGAGCAGGGCTGGTACCTGGTAGCTACCCAGTGAATGAACTGAACGAAATATGAGCAGTTGGGCCCAGGCCTGTGCTGGTGGACTTGAGGTGCAGAAACCCCACCTCTTGCCCCACTGAGAGAGAAACTGAGGTCTTACTACCCACCAGGCGGACGTGTTCTCTTATGGTATCATCCTCTGTGAGATCATCGCCCGCATCCAGGCCGACCCAGACTACCTTCCCCGCACAGAGGTGAGCTGCAGGCATGCGTATTCGTGCCACTGGGGTGGGGCTGCTTTTGAGACAGTAGAACGGTTTTGTTCTTGGGGTGGGACTTAGTCTGTGTGGCTCTTTCTCAGGGGCAATTCCCAGCCTCTCCTTCTGAGCAGGCCAGGATGGATGGAGGGATTAATAACCCGTCTACCTGTGTCCCCTGTTCCCTCCCCACCATACCCATGCACAGAACTTCGGGCTGGACTATGACGCTTTCCAGCACATGGTGGGAGACTGTCCCCCAGACTTTTTGCAGCTTACCTTCAACTGCTGTAATGTGAGTGTCTCTACCTGCTTGTGGTTTTGGTCAGGGGCTGGGTTTACCTGGTTAGGGCTGTAGGGAGGGGCTGCTTAATGAGCTTCACGAGGGGCCTCATTTTCACCGGTGAGTGGCAGTGCCTTTGCCCCCTCCTCTGGGCCTGCCAGGCTCTCCAGAGCCCTGGACTAAGGAAAGGAAAATAGCTTTGTAACATCCGATCCTTGGCCTGCAGGGCAGACCCACCACACCTTGCCTTTCTTGCCAGCTTTCGTTTCATACAGCTCTGGGGCTGGACCTACCCGTTACGACCAAGGAGTAGCTGGGCTGTGTCTAGGTAGCTTCAAGAAACACATTAGCAGCAAAATTCAAGAAAGAACAGAACAAACCCTGTAGAAGAGTTCTGTGCCAAACAAGGGGATGAGGGGATAAAACACAGAAAGGGTGCTGAGTAGGGGAGGGTGTTAGACAGTAGCATCTCCCCTGATCTTAGTTAGCTCTGGGAATTATCCTCATGGTCTGTGGCCTTCAGAAAAGATCTCTTAGCTGCATGTGAGTCTTAAAAGATGCTAGAAATAGACTAAAATGATATCCTTGGGGTGGAAGGTAGGAGGGCAGGGCTAATGGCTGCTGTGGACCACAGATGGACCCCAAACTGCGCCCATCCTTTGTGGAGATTGAGAAGACCCTGGAGGAAATTCTGAGCCGCCTACAGGAAGAAGAGTTGGAGAGGGACAGGAAGCTGCAGCCCACAGCCAAGGGTAAGAGATTAGACCAGTGCCCAATCTGACCCCAAGGGGGGATATTAGGTTGTGGGGTCTTCCCCTGTACAGCTGTGACTACAGGATTCCACGTCCAGAAGAAAGGCGCAGGGGCAAGGGGACAGTGGGAAAAGGACTGAACTCCAGGAGTTGTGACTTGGTATATTGCCTCCCTTCTTTGTGTCTGTTTTCTCACTGGTGAAATGAGGACAACAGTACCTACTTTGTTTTCTCAAGTGAAAAAAACAAACATTTTGTATACTGCTGCTATGTGTCATGACTACTGAAAGTAACCCTGACTTGATGTACTATTCTTTAGGACTCTTGGAAAAAGGACCTGGGGTGAAGCGATTGAGCTCACTAGATGACAAGATCCCTCCCAAGTCCCCACGCCCAAGGCGTACTATCTGGCTATCTCGAAGCCAATCAGACATCTTCTCCCGCAAGCCCCCACGTACAGTGAATGTCTTGGACCCCTACTACCAGCCACGAGGTGGTGCTGCCCGTGCACCCAAAATCAACCCTTTCAGTGCTCGCCAGGACCTCAAGGGTGGCAAGATCAAGTTCTTTGACCTGCCCAGCAAGTCTGTTATCTCCCTCGTATTTGACCTGGATGCACCAGGGCCTGGAACTTTGCCTGTGGCTGATTGGCAGGAACCTCTGGCCCCACCTGCTCGCCGGTGGCGTTCTTTGCCTGGTTCACCAGAGTTCTTGCATCAAGAGGCCTGTCCATTTGTAGGTCAAGAGGAATCACTGTCTGATGGGCCCCCACCACGTCTCAGTAGTCTCAAGTACAAAGTAAGAGATATCCCGCCATTCCGAGCACCTGCCCTACCAGCTGCTCCAGCCCATGAAGCCATGGACTGTTCCACTCCCCAGGAAGAAAACGGTTTTGGGCCTAGGCCTCAGGGGGCCAGTCCATACCTTGCAGGTACCTCTGAGGAGATGGAGGTAGAAGAAGAAAGGCCGAGAGGCTTGGCTCCAGTCCCCTTCTCTGTCTCAGGCATAGGCCTGAAAACCCAGGGAGAGCAGGATGGGTGAGAAGAATTATTTCCTGCTTCACCTTGGGGATGGACCTTGAGCTGAAGCCACAGGCCTCCCCGCGCCCCCTTGGTGCACAGCCTAGACTCTTCCCTGGGACCTACAGAACAGGCAGGCTAGGCCAAGCCAGGCTCTACTTCGGGGCTCCCAGTGCCCAATGGCTGTGTATGAGAGGGGAGGCAGCAGTGAGAGGCCTTCCTGGTTAGGGCCAGCAGCTGACACCAAGCCTCTGAAACCCAGCAAGGAGCTCTGGCTCCCACCCGACGCCCCCAATGCACTTCTGCAGACAGGACCAGAAGACTCCTAGTTGTAGTTTGAGCTGGCAGGCAGCTCTTACCCCAGGCTCTCCTTCCACCCCAGGTCTGTCTCTTGCCCTTTTCTGGGGCATATAAGCTACTGGATGGAACCTGGAGCTGACCAGGAGGCCGTAAAGGGCATGACTATTTCTCAGACCTGAAGACTGGGGTGCTTCTTGCCAGTATGTCTAAGACACTTGAATAATTGCTGTTTGCACTTACACAGTCAGACCATGTCACTACATTTCTATGCAAGGGGAGGGTAAAGCAGCGAGGTGGTCATGGCTCTTAGCTAACCTATTCAAAGATCTTTTCCAGTTGATTAATCTATTTTCATATTTATGAAGGAGTCTTAATGTTCTGCCCTATGACTTTCAACCTTGTGGTTGGGAGTGGGGCTGGTTTTGTAGGCCCTAGGGCCTGCTCTTTGTTTTTGTCAACATGTGATATACCCAATTGGTTAAACGGTTTATACATGGACTGATTTTCTCCCCTTCCTGCTATGGTTGGAGATATGGGAACAGTCTGTCCTTATGGAGCTGCAATAAGAAATAACCAAAGATGAAGCCGGTCAAATATTTTCATAACCTGTTTCTGCTAATTTTTTTGGTAAAACTATCCCAAGACATTTTCAGATTTAAAAATAAAGTTGGTGTTACAGGTGCTGGTCAGGCTTCTTTCTTGTGCCATTGTTCCTCAGCCTCTGGCGGCAAGAAGGTCCAGGAGCAGTGTAGCAGTATCGCTGTCGGGAACCCCGCTCCTCAACTCTGTAGTAGTTGGGAGGAGGACATCCACAGGCTAGAGGAAGCCAGACCCCTCTGTTCTACCCTCAGCTTTCTCTTCTTGGGCTCCGAGTGCAGCAGAAGTTAGGTCAGCTGCTGCCCCAAGCCAGCTTCATCTTCTGGTTGTGGGCTTTGGAGGAACGGGAGAACTGGCTCTTGGCCACTGTGAGGGGTACAGCTTTGCCACTCAGGTACACCTTGTTGTGGCATTCAGGTAGCCAGGGTTCAGAGCTACAGGGCTGAGGTCCTTGACTCATTGCCACATAGGCCATTATGTAACCTGTCATAAAGGCATCAAAACCAGCCCGATGCAATCCATCCGCAGGCACTGGGTTAGGACTCACGAGACTCCCTGGTGTTTCTAAGGTAGCCACGTCAGCTGTTTCAGGCCTTGTTGCTTTAAGTTCCACCTCTAGGTCATTTTTGTGACCTTGCTGAGAGCTAGGCTGGTTGCTAGTCTCATCCTCAGCCACCTCCTGCTCAATTTTCTCAGCCTTGAGGCCTTCCCCACAGACCTGCTTCGTGGGAGGGCCATCCTCAGTTTCTCCAGAGGTCTGTTTCCCAGGCAGGCCCAACAAAGCCCTCCGCCGTTTTTCCTTACGTCGTCGCCGTCGCCGCTTGTCCTCCATGGCAGCTTCATCAGTATCAATGATAAGGTCAATATCGTGGGACTGAGGACACTGTGATCCCAGGGGGCACCAGCCATAGGCCTAGAGGTAGGAAGGAGGCTTAGAGAGGGGTTCCAGGTATCAGAACCTTCCCTCCCCCAGGAAATGGGTGGGTGCTCTCACCGAGAACTTATCACAGACGCTGGTGGAATGAGGACGGTGGGTTGCAGGGGGCATACAACAGCGGTAGTCTATGTGGGCCCTCATGCTAGAAGGATAGTTGCAGAACTCCAGGATAAGGTGTGGGCTGCCAGCTGCCCGCTGCTTCCCGTTGTCCCGCTCACTGTAACAGCGCAAGAGGATATTGGTCCACTAGCATATAAATTCCATGAGAACAGGGGTTTCTGTTTTGTTCACTGCTGAATCCTCAGCACCTAAAACAGTGCCTGGCACATGGTAACCACCCCATAAGTATCTTAAATGAATGAAACAGGTTTATACCGAGCCCCATCCCTTTCCCTCAACCAGACCCTCACCATTTCCTGAAGGCATATTCTAGGTAGGAGGCCACAAAGCGGGCATGAAACTCAGCAGCATATTTGGTGTCATAAATGCCAGCTGGGAACATTTCACACAGGTCAGCGGTGAAGGCACCCAAGCTCTCAGGTAGGTGTGCATAGAAATTCTGGTACAGGAACACCAAGTCTATGAGACCATTGTGCAGTATCAGGGGTCGGCGGGCCCGGATTAGCTCCAGAAACAGCGTCCTCACTGACTGGCTCTGGCTCTCATCACCCTGGGTGGAAAGAAAGGGGTCATGGGGAAGGACAGAGTCCTACAGGGGGCCTCTTTTACAGGATACTTATTCCAAGCTCCCTTACCTGGAAAGCACTCCCTCCCTCCTAATTCAATGCTATTCACCCACGTATTAGTCTTGTTTCTCCAGCCCTGTCGCCAGTGATTCCCCATTTGCTGTAAGAAGCAGATCCTCCCCATGCATCCAGCCTAGGGTAGGAAGAAAATGAAGTCACAGAAGGGGCGGTCTCAAGGCTGGAAGCCTACCTTGTCGTTGCCCTTGTGGTACGGGATACCCTGGGCATACTGCCGGTTGAAGTTGAAGCCATGCTGTACCAGAAACTGCACAGACTTTGGTTCTATGACATATTCTTCCATGCACAGCAGGGTCAGATTGAACACCTGGGTCAGGTATGAGTGTTCACCCTGGGTGAGAAGGAGGGTCTGCTACATCAAAACCTCACAACATGATGTTCCCCAGGATCTCAACCCTCCTCCTCCCCACAGCCACAAACCTGGGAAGGGGGTGAAATGAGCCCCATACCTTGTCTGGCTGCTGCTTGAAGCAGGCGAGGCCCAGGGAGAGGACTGAACGGGTCCTGGCAGCATGACACACGGCCTTGTAACGTTCCTCGATGCACCTTGGAGTTGGGTTTGGGGGTGGCTGTGGCTATGAGTTAGTCTCATGACAGACCCAAACCACCCAGGATGTGACCTCCACTCCAGGATTAAGGTCTGTGCCCCCATTCCCCTAGTCAAGGCTGGAACCAAAGAGGTCATGGCTTATACTTACTGGTTCAGCAAACTCTTCCTGTCCCCCAGCCCACTCAGTTCCTACAGGTGGGTAAAGGGAGAGTTGAGTTAGGCCCCCAGCACCAGCACTTTCACAACCACCTGCCTTCCCCAATCCCAAACCCTCACCGTGTCCACAGCCACGAAGCTAGCTGTCTTTATGGCCAACAGAAGGGATGGCCACATCTCCTTAAAATTGTCACTTTGCACATCCACCACAGGAACCTGGACTACTAGCTCATCTCCAGATTTTGAGCTTTTGCTGCGATCACCTGGGGGTAAGGAGGACAGGACCATGGATATTAATGCTAAGGCAAGGGCTGCAGTAAAAGATACCAAGCTAGGCCATGGTTTGGGAGTATTTTCCATGGCAAGAAATAGCAGTTTTCCCCTTAAGCCGTTGTTATAGTCATGCTCTACACACCAGCTTTGGAGTGAACGGTGCCCTGAATTTGGGGACAGAAAGCCTGCTTCTTCCCAGTGGCTTATGTGAGATTTTGGGAAAAATTTCCCTGTGTGTCACTATCTATAGAAGATGAAGTTTGGACTAGATAATCTGTGTGCTTTGCTTTTCCCATGTCCTGCAGGGACCGTTTGTTATGGCTCAAGGAACTCAGCTCTTTTAACTTCTTATCAGGCTCCACAGTACTGTTCCCATGGTGCCCTAGCAGCCGCAAGTGGCAGTAGCTTGTATGCCGCAGAACCTGATAAATAATGCCTTACATCCGGGCTTCCAAAACGTCCCACTTCCTTTGGACCACAGCTCCCAACCTGCCCCACTTAACGGAACAATGAGCTCTAGACTACATCTCCCGACATGCCTCCAACTACACTGACTTTGCTCCCAACACTCCTGGCTTTGGCAGCCAGAGCCGCGGTGCACACCGGGACTTGTAGTCTCCATGTGGCTGGTTCAGACGGAAGAAGCTAGTTCTCTGAAACTTGAGGTCGGTTTCTAGAACTATAAGCCCGAGGCCTTCCCCTCTCCCGGAGCGCACAGACTTTTATGACGGCCCCTGAAAAGCCACTCACCGTCAGAGACCGCTGGAGCGGAGGCTGCGCCAGAGTCACTGCCGGCGGCCATGACACCGCGCGTCCCTCTTCTGAATAATCTGTGGGTATGCGGAACTTCCGCTTTGTCTCCTAGCGCGATTTACTCAGTCAGGGGTGGGCGCAGACCCTGGCCTGCGGAAGTCGCCGGAGGGTCGGAGTTCGGTTCAGACCTCCCGGGCCTGGCGCGGAGAAGTAGGTTCTCAGCATTCTGGGAGCCTATTGGCTATCGCGGTCCACCTCTTTCCCAGATTGGCAGGAGCCACGCCCCCTGGAACCGTTGCACGGGAGGTAACTCGGCGTACGGGCTACAAAGCAATGTGGGCTTGAGATTTAGGCTGTCTTTTTCATGAACACAGCTCCCAGGTAGAGGTGGGTGTTCTAGAGGAGGTGGCGCTGCCGCAGCTAAGCTTAAATCACGGGTAGGAGTTAGGCAAAGACCGGAAATGTAGGGGAAAGATGAATATTCTAGGAAAGGGCAAGTTCCCTGGAAGGATGGAGCTCACTGCGTTCCAGGAAGTGAAAGAGGGGAGGAGGTGAGGAGGTGGTCCAGAGCCGAGGCTGCAGAGGGATTAGAGCAATCCACTAGCAGGGAAGCTTTTGAAATAATCCAGGCAAATGATGATAAAGACTTGAATTAAGGCACCGGCAATAGAGACTATGAGGAGGGGATTAATTGTAAGCAATTTGGAGGGAAGTTGACCTCGAGGGTGATTGGACATGACTCCTGTCACCCGGAGGGCAGTGTTCCTACCCTTATTCAGTTATTCACTGTTTTTAGTTCATATTCATCCTTTCTCTCTACTCCCTTTTCATCATTATTCACAATTATTTGGATTTCTCCCATTCTAAAAATAAGGAAACCCTCCTCATCCCAATTATTTAACAAATATTTGTTGTATTCAATTGACCTGGCATTGTACTTAGCTCAGGGGACACCACAACCACAAAAGAGACCCAGTACTTGCTCTCATGGAGTTTTACAATCAAGTTGGGGAAGCAGACATAGATCAGAGAATCACAAATGTTGAATTGCAGTTGGTGTAAGAGCAACAGTGGAGGTATACACAAAGGGCAGGACTGGGGGAACCCGATTGGGGCATTTAAGTCAAGACCTGAAGAAAAAAAAAAAAGGCCTGAAGAATGAGTAGATGTTAGGTAGAGTATAGGAGAAGAGCTGTCCAAGCAGAGGACATGGACTGGGTGAGGCCTCAAGGGGGCAGACACTTGGCAGATTGAAGCATGTGTTTCAGGCAAACATGGCTGGAGCATAGTGACCTAGGGGATAAGGCAGATGGGGCCTTGGAGCCTGCAAGGCTATATTAGGAGGATTGGCTTCTAAGAGCAATGGTGTGACATCTGAAGTCCTCCACTGGCCTACAAGGTACTTTGCAATGCAGTGCCCCCCACCTTCTTTACCTTATTTCTATGACCTTATTTCCTACTCCTCACCCCTCCTCATTCTATTCTAACCACACTGGCTTCCTTATTGTTACACAGACACATCAGGCACCCTCCTTAGGGCCTTTACATTAGCTCCTTCTTAGTATTCCTTCCCCACAGGGATCCACATGGCTAACTTCTGTAACTGCTTTAAGTCATTGGTGAAATATCACTTTAATAAGACCCGCCATGACCACATTCTTTAAAATTGCAATCTTCTACCCCCTACCCATTTCTTATCCCCTTCACCTGCTCTACTTTTTATGCTAGTGTTTATCACCTAACATCCTATATAATTTACCTATGTATGTTATTTATTGACTGCCCCCATTAGAATATACTAGTAAACACTGTGAGGGCAGGAACCCTTGATGTTTGGTTTAGCAAAATGTTCAAGTATCTAACACTGCTTGACACACAGGCACTCCATAAATATTTGTTGAATGAACTAATGCGAAGCTACTGAAAGTTTTAGGTAAGAAAGTGACATGGTCAAGTCTTGAAAGATTCCTTTACTCTGTGGAGAATGGGTTGTAGAATGAATTATGGAAGTGAGTGAGTTTGGTGAAGGAAGGGGAGGAGAGTGAGCCTTGGGTGGGTGGGGATTGGAGGAGCAGGGCCTTGAGCTCCATTTAGGAGGAGGGACCATTTTTTCATAGAAGGAGAATGCAGATGGAGGTAAGCTTGTACATTCTCTTTTTTTTCTCAGAAAGGAACTAAGCTCTTTTGATGAAAATGAGGTAATAAAGTCAAAAGTTTGAGAGTTTGCAGAGGCTCAGCAGGGACTGCAGTATAGCAGAGTACAAGAGTGTAGGTTATGGGAGTAAACTTTTTGGGTTTGAATGGACAAGTTGCTTAATCTCTACAAACCTCAATTTACTCTACCCCCTGCAGGGCCCCAAGAGTCAGCCTCATTTTGACTGACGACTTGGGCTGGGTCTTTGTGTTCCAGGCCATCATGAAGAAGCCGCGAGCAGTTATGGGAAGTCATCGCAGGAAGCAGGCATCCAGCCAGGAGAAAAGGGAGAAACATGCCCTCAGCAGCAACCAGGCCAAGCCCTCCGTCCCTAATGGTGAGGAGCTCAGGGTTAGTAAAAAAACTTGGGGCTGGTTTCATTGGCCATGAAAGGGGGCAGATTCAGGCTAGGAAGGGAGTGTGGTGTATATATATAATATATCAAGGCATTAAGGGACTAATTATGGATCTGATTCTGACTTTGCTCTGACTTTGGGATAATTGCTCTGAATGGCTGCTTTCTTACCAGTGGCATGGAGCAGTAGTCTGCATTTTCTTCCTCATGTGGCTTCCGTGGGATCAAATGAGTTTATCAGCCTGAAAGTATTTTTTAAATGGGAAAGCCCTGCACAAGTATGTTGTGCTTGGCTGAAACTGTTGGATTTTCATTAAGACCCAGAGACAAAGGAGCCAGCAGTACCACTCTGGGAAAATTAAGACTAGAAACTTGGCTAAGGCTACACACAGGTATAGAGGATTCTGGTCTGACTCCAGGTCCAAGGCTTAAGCAAGGGGTTGGGAATGGGGGAAGCCCTAATTGGGAGCAGACTGCAACCAGGCTGCAGTGCCCCAGGTCCTGGGTGCCCAGCCTGTGCAGGGACAACTCCTGAATTTCCTGAGACCCCAGCAGGCCTGGCCAAGCAGCAGGAGGAGGTGGTATTGCAGGCCTCTGTCTGCCCAGACCATCTATTCAGAGATACAGCTGAGGTCACAGCCTTCAGGGAGAACCTGCTGAGCTGGTACGACCGAGAGAAGCGGGACCTACCCTGGAGAAGACGGGTAGGCAGACAAGGGACACTGACAGTGGGACGTGAGGCTAGTGCCCAGCCCCTTCCACAATAACTCCCCATCTGGGATTGCATTGGCAGGCAGAAGGTGAGGAGGACCTGGACAGGCGGGCATATGCTGGTGAGTACGTCTCCTGAGAGCGGAGCTGCTTTGCCTGGATGCCCTCAGGTCTGGGGTCAGGAGCTATGGGTTAGGAGCAGGCAGGACAGCAGTGCCCTCATGCCAACCCCTCTCCCCCAGTGTGGGTCTCAGAGGTCATGCTGCAGCAGACCCAGGTTGCTACGGTGATCGACTATTATACCAGATGGATGCAGGTGACTTCAGGGAAGGAAGGGGAGGGTCATGGGCTAGATCCCAGATGAGAGCCTGTCCTTTGGGGTAGGGGTAAAGAAGGCTTCTTCTACCTCCCTCACCCTTGACCTCATCTATTTTGCCTACCTTTTGGCTACAGAAGTGGCCAACACTGCAGGATCTGGCCAGTGCTTCCCTGGAGGTGAGACCCACCCTAAGGTGGGGCGGGGGGTGGGCGGAATGGGGACAAAAGAGGACTGACTGCTGATCTCTCTGACCTCTGACCCTACCCACAGGAGGTAAACCAGCTCTGGGCTGGCCTGGGGTACTACTCTCGAGGCCGGAGACTACAGGAGGGAGCCCGGAAGGTAAGGGGGTAGCAGGGAGGGTGGGATCCCCAGGGCCTCAGGTGTCTCCTAACCTTGAGCTTTCCTTCCCCAATCAGGTGGTAGAGGAGCTAGGGGGCCATGTGCCACGCACAGCAGAGACCTTGCAGCAACTCCTGCCTGGTGTGGGGCGGTACACAGCTGGAGCCATTGCTTCCATTGCCTTTGGCCAGGTGAGCCCATAGCCCGCTCCCATTTCGTGTGTACCCACTTTCCTCCCAGACCAGGCTGACTCCTCGACTCCTCTGTGCCAGGTGACCGGTGTGGTGGATGGGAATGTAGTGCGGGTGCTATGCCGTGTCCGAGTCATTGGGGCTGATCCCAGCAGCACCCTTGTCTCCCAGCAGCTCTGGTAGGATATCGGGATAATGCGGGATATTGGGAAGGATGCCACCAAAGGTTCTTTGGCTCACAGAAATGTTCCCTTTTGGCAGGAGCCTAGCCCAGCAACTGGTGGATCCAGCCCGGCCAGGAGACTTTAACCAAGCAGCCATGGAATTGGGGGCCACAGTGTGCACCCCACAGCACCCGCTCTGCAGCCAGTGCCCTGTGCAGAGCCTGTGCCGGGCACACCAGAGGGTAAGCCATCAGGGGAAGGGGCAGTCGCATCCTAGAAGTGACCTCTGCCCCATGACATCTTTCCCTATGCCTCTCAGGTGGAGTGGGAACAGTGTCTAGCCTCACAGAGCCTGCCGGGTAGTCCTGACGTGGAGGAGTGTGGTAAGTGCCTGCCTTAGTCCCAGCCCGTCCCTGCACTGTCAAGGGGCTACCCGTGGAAGCCTCATTCCAGTTCATCCTACAACCTGAGTAAGATTCTACAGAGCTGGGCTGAGGCTTACTCTCACCTAAGCCCACCTGGCCTGAGTGGGGCTTGGGGATCTGTCCCCAGCTCCCAGCACTGGACAGTGCCAGCTGTGCACACCTCCTGCAGAGCCCTGGGACCAGACCCTGGGAGTGGCCAACTTTCCCAGAAAGGCCAGCCGCAGGCCCCCCAGGGAGGAATACTCTGCCACCTGTGTTCTGGAGCAGCCTGGGGTCCCTGGGGGTGCCCGAATTCTGCTGGTGCAGAGGCCCAATTCAGGTACCTGGGTCCTGGGAGTGGAGGGCAGTGGCATGAGCAAAAGGGGAGAAATGGAGGCAGCAGCAGCTAAGGCCTAAGCCACACCTGCTGACCGCTGTCTCAGGTCTGTTGGCAGGACTGTGGGAGTTCCCATCTGTGACTGCAGAGACCTCGGGGCGGCAGCAGCGCCAGGCTCTGCTGCGGGAGCTGCAGAGCTGGGCTGGGCCCCTCCCAGCCACCCGCCTGCGGCACCTTGGGCAGGTGAGCGAGCAGTGAGGGGCCAAGAATGATTTTTTCAGCCACATCCACAGGCCTGCTTCAGCCTCATCGTTCTCCCCCAGGTGGTCCACACCTTCTCTCACATCAAGCTGACCTATCAAGTATATGGTCTGGCCCTGGAAGGGCAGACCCCAGTGACAGTCACTCCACCTGGTGCCCGCTGGCTGACCCGGGAAGAGTTTCACACTGCTGCTGTCTCCACCGCCGTGAAAAAGGCACCACCTTTGTTGTCTTTGTTGTGTTTCCTACATGTTCTGTGTGAACCTATTACTATGTAAACAGAAAAAAAAGCATATATTTAAAAGTACTGGAGCATGAAGTGGAGGACAGAACACCAGGTTCTGGCTCTCTGGGGGAAGATGCCAGCCTTGCGCTTTCTCCCTCTCTTCTTGACTAGGTGTTCCGTGTATATGAGGGCCAGCAGCCAGGGACCTACAAGGTGAGTCCCCTGGTCCTCATCCCGCCATCCTTCTCCCTCAGCCTGAATGCACTGAGTCAAGCGATACGCATTCGGGTGAACATCACCCGCACCAGGTTTCACAAGGGGGAGAGGAGTGGTTCCTGACCTGGAGAACTTACAGTTAGTCTGGGTCCCAGATGGAGAGGGGACAAGAGCAAATGATGGAGACAGTGGCGTCATGTGTGTGAAATGTTTGTATTAGATTTTGCAAGACAGAGGTGGAGAGCTCTCAGTTCTGTGTAAGAGGCAAGGATCAGAGAAAGGCCGCATGAAAGAAGCGGCTGGTAATCTGGGTTTGGGAAGGGGATCAGCGTAAGGATGTTCTTCTGGGCCCAGGAGCGGTGGGAGTAGCAGTGGGCACAGCTCAGTGTGTGAGGAACTCGGAGCATTTGCTGTAGCTGAAGCAGTCAGCAGACACCAGGCCACTGAAGCGTTTTAGGTGGAGAGGACTCAGATTTATGCCTGAGGAAGATTACCTCTGACTGCTCTTTAGAGAGTTGACCAAAGAGGCACATCCTAGAGTCAGGCTGGAAGCTTCTGGACAGACTCTATTCAGGATAGAGTCTGAGCTAGATCAGTGGAGTGGGGGTAGGGGTGAAAGGATAATATTCTTTGCGTCCTCTCAGTGCCTTTTTTTGGCTTCTAAACAGAGTTCCAAAAGGTCCCAGGTATCTACTCTGTCCAGCCGGAAAAAGCCCAGCCCAGGCCAGCAAGTCCTGGATAGTTTCTTTCGGCCCAACATCCCCACTGATGCACCCGGACTCACCAGTGTGGCCCAGTGATACCTCTGAAAGCGCTGCCAACCCCTCCCCCCCCACCCCGAGAATCCTGTTTAATAAAGTGCTTATTTTTGTAGTTGTTTTGGAGACTTTCCATCCTCTCCCTAGTGCCCTTCCCCCTCACCTCTGAGCGTCCCAGAAAGTGGTAAAGTCCTGCTTGATCCCGACTTCCACTGGCTGAGCTCCCAGCCAGCCCTAGGCAGATAGAGGGGAGTCTTCTGTCCAGAGTCCTCTGAGCTCCCTTGGCCCCCCAGGAGAGAGGGAGAAAGCAGCTGCTGGGAGCCCCTGCCATTGGCTGATACTCCACCCCCACATTCCAGGTCTCTGGTCAGTTCTGGAGCAGTGGGTGGCTCCGCTCCAGGGCAGGTGGTTTGGCTCAGCCCTGACCTAGCCCCTCCCTGCTGCTGTGGCTGCTCCTTACGGAGAAAGCAAGCACTGGGGAAGATTTGTTATCTCTTAAATTTCTGCCTCAAATAAATCATTTATTTAGGGATAGATTATACATGTAGTGAAACAACAGAAAAGCAAGGGGTTAACGATCCTAAAATTGGGAGAGGGTGTAGGGAAATGGAATCAGAGAAGGGCACAAAAGTCTTCAGAAGTATTGGTCATGTTCTATTTCGTAAAGGAGTTACATTCCTTTATTCTTTGTATCTTCCATATGTATTAGATATATACCATGTAAGAAACATTTTATAGTTAAAAACCAACCAACCAATCACTGGACCACAGTGAGAGGCTCAGGGTCCGGCAGGTACTGATGAGGTGGAGGCCACACCTGGCCCCTAGGGACAGAGCCTTTCACTCTGGGCCTCTAGGTGATTCTCCATTCCACCAGGCCCTGTGCTGGATGCCTTACAGACTGCCAGTGTCTGCTGTCAGACTTCCTGACCCCTGGCAGCTTGCTCCTTCAAGGACTGACTGCCACAGGGCCTGGATGTTGCCCTGGCCAAAGCCTGTGGCCCCCTGCCTCTGAATCAGCTCCAGGAAGAAAGTGTCCTCTGCAAAGAGTGACTTGGTAAAGATCTGAAGCAAAAACTTGCCTTTATCGCCATCTAGCAGGATTCCCTGCCGGGCTAGCCTGCTGGGCTCATGCCCTGCAGCTAGGATCTGACTTTCCTTGCCCGGCTGCTGGTAGTAGGCCTCAGGAGGAGTCAGGAGCTGGCCCCCAGCCAAGGTCACCTTTTCAGTCGCTTCCATGATGTTTGGTGTGTACAGCCCCACGTGCTGCAGGCCTGGCCCTCTGTGCTGGGTCAGGAACTGTTCCACTTGGTCCTGGCCCCTGGCGGCTCCTGGCAGGGACTCTGCCAGCACGAGGGTGGGGACAGCACTGCATCCTGGGGTCTGCAGGGCAGTGAGCCTCAGCCCCCCTCGGCCAGACCCTGCTGTCACCTCAAGGCCCACCTCGGGATCCTCACCTGGGCTCAGTGGCAGGTGGCAAAAGCCTAGACAGTCGTGGAACCAGCGCATCAGTGTGGGGGAGCTGCCGCGGGTGCAGGCCAGGGTCAGGTGGTCCACGTGGCTGATCCAGCCCGGGCCAGTTTTGGAGGACAGGGGCCGGAAGCCGGGCAGGAAAGGTCCGCGGTAGTGGGTGCGCTCGAGTAGCGTTAGGCTGAGGTTGCCGACCGGGGAGCTGACAAGGGCGTAGGTGGCGGCACCCTGCGCATCCTGTATGCTAACTGGGGGCACCAGGACGCTGCAGCCTTGCACCTCCAGCTCCCGAGCAGCTACGGCCGCGTCTGCCACCTCAAAGCACAGGTTGGTGGCGCTGGGCACGGCGTGACACGGGTCCAGGCTGTACAGTGGCTCCCGGGTCCCCGCGCCCTCATTCACCAAAAAGACTGCGTCTCCGCTGCGCAGGGCCAGTTGCCGCCAGCCGTTTGCCTCCCGCACAGCCAAGGGCTGGAAGCCGAAGAGGCGTTGCAGATCCTGGGCAAGGGGCTGCCCCACGGGCACGTGGAAGGCGATATGGCACAGGCGGCGGACGGGCGCGGCCATGGCGTTCTGGCTGGTGACCCCGGACTGTCCTTCCCTTAGGAACGCTCACCTGCCGTTCGGGACTCCAGGATTTTCTGTTCCAAGCCAGTGGAGTCCAGTTTTGCCCGCAGAGCGCGTTCCTAGCAGTTTTCCGGGGAGAAATCACACACCGATCTCTTGGGGGTTGGCGGTCTCTCTGCCACACCACCGCACCCTGGAGATGCCTCAGATCGCAGGGTCTGTGCCTGGAGAGTAAAAACCACGTGGAGCCAGTGCTGGGCGGAGTGGGAGAGAGGCGGGGTGGAGCGAGTTGTGCTACTCTCCAAGCTCCACCAGAGGCTACCTCAGGGTAGAGGGTACAGCGGGGACCCCGGGCTGCTCCTTCCCAGAACCTCTGGCTGAGTCATACGCTTGGGCACTGAGCCTTCCTCCCCCGGCCTCCCGAAATCACAATAGCTGTCTTCACTCGGTGCCAGGCATGGGCTCTCATACCCTAACCTCTGAATAAAGGGAATCAGCCCCAATAGGGGAGGAGCACAAATTCTTCCTGACAAGGAAAGTAGTTTGTTTTTTTTCCAAAGCAATTTCATGTTTTAGCTTAAAAATTCTGGAGAATTTTGCTATTAAGTCCTAGTGTTGCTTTCAAACTTTAAAAAATATTTTAACCCTGAAGTTAAAAAATATTTAAGTTTAACTTTGAAACTTTAAAAAATAGCTCATTTTTAACTTTTTTTAAAAAAGATTTTATTTATTTATTTTAGAGAGAGGGGAAGAGAGGGAGACAGAGAGGGAGAGAAACAGCAATGTATGGCTGCCTCTCACATGGCCCCCACTGGGGACCCAGCCCGCAACCCAGGCACGTGCCCTGACAGGGAATTCAACCTAGACCCTCTGGTTCCCAGCCTGCGCTCAATCCACCGAGCTACACCAGCCAGGGCTCATTTTTAACTTTAAAAAATAGCTCAGTTGGTTGGGCCTCCTCCTGCAAAGAAAGAGGTCTGGGGTTAGACTCGTGGTCAAAGCACAGGACTGCGCTGGGGCTCTGTCCCAGGTCAGGGCGCACAGAGGCAGCCAATGTTTCTCTCACCTTGTTGTTTCTCTCTTTCTACCCCCCCTTCCCCTCTCTCTAAAAATAAATAAGGAAAATCTTTTAAAAATAAAAGCTTTATATTTAAAAATTATTTTCAGATATTTAACTTAAAACATTTAACTAAAAATGTTTTAGGTTACATGTTTGCCTTCTCTCTCCACAGTGGTCCAGAGAAAGCAATGTTACAGGAAGACGGCTGTCTGTATGGCTTCTACACACGTCCCCTTTCTCACGGCCGTCTCTCAGCGGAACCTGTCTCTTTCTTCGGCCCCATTTCTCAATATGTTTTACCCCTTTGTCATAAGCAAGATTTGCAGGGGGGAAAAAAAGGTGCTTCAGGACCTGAAAGACACAGCTGCACTGGTGTCCTTTCTCCTGTTCTGAACCCTATTAGGACTGGAACTCAAGCCCTCCTTGTTTTCTGTAGCTTCCTGACTGGGTATTGGGTCAGGGGCGCTTTTTCTTGGGGCGGGGCGGGGGTGGGGGGAGTTCTGTCCTTGAGACCCAGAGTTGTGTGAGGTAACTGGATTGAGAAAATTGAGAGTCTTCTGGGACTTCAGCTGGTACTGTTGAGTGGTTTAGGAAGGGTATTCCAAGAAGGGCAAATGAAGGAAGCAAATAGCAGTGAGGAATGGGAGCCAACTCCTCAAAGGAGCAGTGGAACAATGTTTGGGAGGCATTTGGGATGGATGTCTTGGTCCCAAGCATTTCAAGAGACTCATGTGTCAGGCAGTCTGATGTGATAAGTACAGTCGAGTTTCAGCGGCAATAGGGAGAAGGATGTGACTGCGGAGTGGAGCTTTAAAACCACCACCAAAATAGGTCTGGCTGGGTGTTCAGGCCTGCAACCAGCGGGGCGGTACCCAGAAGCTGGTCAATGGAGGTGAAGAGCAAAAGGCAGTTCGGTACTATGTGGCCGACCAGCGAATCTGAGACCATGGGTTCCCAAAGGCAGACAGGCCTGGGTTTGAAATCTACCTTCCAGACTCACTAGCTGTATGACTTGGACCAAGTTGTTTAACTCTCTGAGGCTTTGGTTCCCCAGCTGTAAAAATGGTAATAATAATAGTATTGTACTTCATAGGGTTGTTGTGAATAAACGAGATAGCACCTGCTACGGCCTGGCAAGGGTCCTTGGTTTTAGCCTGTGAAACAGCCTGGCTGTGTGGGGTCAGAAGGTGGCGGGAAATTTCACAAGGCGAGGGCCTGGGGTAGGACTCGGAATAACAGGCACAGTAGGGCAACTCCCTAGGCCTGAGCACTGGGAAAGTGCTAGGAGGGCCCTGGCTTTGGTGGAAAATTCTGGGAGAAGGGCCCTGTGAGGGCTGGGGCAGAATAGCTGTCATGGTCAGGGTCTAGTGCCTCCAGGCCTTTGCTCCAGCCAAAGGGGTGTCCACCCACGAGTCCTACACAAAGGGGACAGAAACAGGACCCCTGACCCATCTTGAGCACTATTGTCCTGCAAGGACACTGTGCTTGATCTTGAGCCAGGTCACAGACTGACCTCTAAAAAGGTCAGCCGGAGGTTGAAGTAGTCTTGAGTGTTGGTTTCCCTCTGGGCTAGACTCAGCTTCTTGCAGCCCTGCTGGCGTCTGCCCCCTTAGGGTCAGGACCTTTCGGAACTTTCTGAAGATGGGTTCTCTAAGTCTGGCTGTGAATTGCCTTCCCGCGGGGGGTACAGATGCTGAGGGTGGACGTGCAGGTCAAGGCCAACCAGACCATGCTACTGGATGGCACGCAGGTGGGGGGGTGAGGCAGTGGTGCTACTGCGGCCCCCGCCACATCTGCCTTCTGCAGAGACCAGGTCAGCAGCAGTGGAGGCGGGGGCTGTGAAGGGCCAAGGGCCGAACTAGTGGGGTCACAGCCTTCCTGCAGCTCCGCCCTCCGAAGCCAGGAGGCTTGCTCCCCCGAAATCCTGACCCCTGCTTCTGTTCAATTCGAGCAGCGCGCCAGCGTGTTTGGCTCCACACCTCCCACATCCCTCCCCTTCAAAACTCCTGCCCCTTGCCCTTCTCCCCAAGGTGTCCAGGAAGCTGTCCGTGTCCGGGTCCTGCCTACCCGTGACTCCCAGCCTGCTGCCGAGGGGCCGACATTTACAAAGGGTGGCTTGGACAACCTCACAGTGAAGGTGACTATTTTTTGTTGCGGTGGTGGCAAAATATACATAACAATATTTACCATGTTAACCGTTTTTAAGTTTACAGTTCAGGGGTACTAAGTGCATTTGTAGTGTTGTGCAGCCAGCACTGCCATCTGTGCGGGTGGCCGGTGACACGGGCTGTGAAAGGATTCACAAAGAGAAGAAAGTGCAGAGAATAAAGTTTGTATTCACTCTCCAAGACAGGAGAGGGGTGTGGTGTGGAGAGCCGCACCAGCCTGGAGCGGTGGGGGCTGTGAGCTTTTATTGGATTAGAATTGGATTAAAAAGGGGAGGGGTGCTGTTGTGTGGCCCCTGGGCTGTTGGGGCGTTGTAACAGGGGCTGCAGTTGTGCCAACGTTACCTTCCGCCTGTGGCTGTAGGGAGCGGTTACTTCTGTTCTTGCTTTCCAGTGGTTTCCAGTCCAGGGGACAAACTCAGAAGAGTAGAATGGCGATCATGTTTACCAAGGTCCTAGACCTGCTCAGCAAACGGCACCACAATAGCAAATGGTGCTGACTTTATCCTCTCACCATCCATTTACTGAATTCATCATCCCTAGCTGAAATACTGTGCCCACTAAATGGTAACTCCGCACTCCCTCCTCCTCACTCCCCCAGCTCCTGGCAACCACTGTTCTACTTTCTGTCTCTATGATGTTGACCACTCTAGGTACCTCATGTATGGGAAGACATGTGGTATTTTTTTGCAACTGGCTTATTCCACTTACAATAATGCCTTCAAGGTTCATCCACGTTGTAACAAATGCCAGATTTCAAGGTGACTTCTGAGTTAATTCCTGAAGGAAGTGAGGGAGCAAGAGGAACAAGTGTACAGGCTCTGAGGCAGGATTGGAGCTGGTGGTAGATAAGAAGGCCCTTTGCAGCAGGAAGAAGATGGGTGGGGTTAGGCAAGGGGAGGGTAGTGGCAATAAGGCAAATTTTGTGGCATGTTACCATTTTGGCATTGTTAAATAAAATTTAACAAAATAAAATTTATTTTGAAGATGTAATTGTCTTTATCAGTGATTCATGAATTGGGCACCAACTCATTTAGCAACTAGAAGGACCACTCTGAGGGTTGTACAAAATGGAAGTTTTTTGTAAGAAGGAGAGTGGGGCAAGGGAACCACTAACAAAAGAAAAGAAAGGGTTATTTGGGGGACAATATATTTTCTTTGGGCAAAGAAAAAAGGGAAGGGTTTTTATCATGCAGATTGCCTTTTTTTTTCTGTGTGCATGTGGGGGGAATGGTGGATGGAGGGGGGTCCTTGTGACAGATTGACTTCCTGGTGCTTGACAGAAAATTCCATACCAATTGATTAAGATTATGTTACTGGGAGAAGTTGAAACTGCAGTTAGATCAGGTATTAAATCTAGGTTTAGTATCACGAGCTTTTAGCACAAGTGACGACATCTTGGGCCTGTGGTTTTCTCTTTAACGACTCTGAGTGACCGAGGAAGCCACTGACGGGTTTTGAGCTCAGGGGTGACATGGCCGGACTCCACAGTTCTACCGAACCTTTCCAGCTGCCGTGTGGATAACAGGCTGACGGGGGCAAGGGCTGAATAGGGAGGCCAGTGAGGAGGCTGTTGTTTCCGACATTGGCTCGAGGATTTCCTGGGGAAGGGACTTTTTAAACCGAGACCAGAAGTTTGAGTAAGAATTGACAAGGTGAGAAGCACTTTTACTGTTGGAGATGGGAATGAAGTATTCCAGATGGAGGGCACAGCTTACCAAAGGCTTGTAGATGACAGCAGTGTCACAGGTGGGTATAGGTAACGAGGTTCTTGGTGATCGCGGACAAAGAATTGAACCGAACACACAGAGCGTTTATAGCAGAAAGACAGAGAGCAGATTTATTATGCAACAGTACACTCCACAGAACATGAGAGCGGGCCAACTCTAAGTAGAGATTCACCTCAGGGGCTGGAGGAATTTTATGCTTATATGGTGGATATTTCCTGGCTAGTTTTGGCAGGCTTTTATTGCACATATACAAGAAGTTGTATTACTTTAAAGCTACTGTGTATGTGGTCTCCCATGATTTTCCTTGACAGGCCACCAGGGAAGGGGGTTGCACAATGTTAATTTATTATAATGCTGTAATAATGAAGCAGGGGTCACGTAGCATGTTCTGCGCAGATGCATTCATGAGTCACCATGATTCAGCACTTTTCCAGAAATCAGGAACAACGGGTCTTAGAACAGGGCCTCAGTCCTGTATCCTGTCCTTTATCATAGCCCTGGGGCACCTCTGGAGTTTCCTCCTGCCTATCTCCTGCCTCACAAATGTACTTGATTGGCAATTGTCAGTAATTAAATCCTTCCCTAGATTGGAAACTTCTTGGGGAAGAGGCGAATTTCCATTTCTATAGTCCTATGGCAGGGCCCTCTCCTGGCATTTTAGGGGCCCTTTCTAGCTGTAGAAGGGGAGTGAGAACCATTGCCTGGTATTTGCAGTGGCCTCCACCCTCTTCCCCCTTACCTGTGGTTTTTAACTCCCACTGTTTCATTTACCTGCAGTCCACTGAGTTTTGAACTATTAAATGGAAAATTCCAGAAATAAACAATTCATAAGTTTTCAATTGTGTGCCCTTCGGAGTAGCATGATGAAACCTTGCTGCTCTGCCCCACCCAGCACGCGAACCACCCCCTTGTCCAGCGTGGCCAGGCCATGTGTGTGTTCGCCACTTAGCAGACAGACTTCCTGGTCATCAGAGCCACTGCCTGGTAACTCCACCTTAGAAGGATCACAGGTCACTAATGCTTTTCAGATCTCGTCCCTCTGTCTCTCAGAAATGTTTAATTCAGTCAACCACTCTGTCCTTCCCGGAACACTCTTGCCTTGGTGTTCACAGCACCGTATTTCCTCTGGTTGTGTTAGCTCTCTTTTCTCACTCTTAAATGGCGGTGCTGCTCTAGGCTTTGGTTGCCTTCTACACACAGATGGCCCCATATTTATGTCCCTTTTCCGAATCTTTGTTCAATGGTTTACTTGCCATCTTGACTTAGATGCCCCGTGAGAACCTTGAGTCCAACACGCACAGCACTGTCCTCCTCCCGGTGCTCCTGTCTCCACAGTGGTCCCACCACTCCCCAGGGGTCCCAGCTAGAAGCTCGCAAGTCATTTTTCCCCTTTTTATTGGAGTTATTGGGGTGACGCTGGTTAACAAAATTGTACAGGTTTCAGGTGCACAATTCCACAACACATCATCTGTACACTGTGTTGTGTGTTTACTTCCCCAAGTCGAGTCTCCTTCCATCACCATTTATGCCCCCATGCCCTCCTTGCAAGCCATGTTTGAACCTCGTGGTCCCTCAGCCCTTACCTCCCGCCAGTCACCATGTCCCTGCTCATCTCCACGTCTCTCCAACCATCACGTCTTTCTTCATCTCCCTGCACCACTCAAGCCCAGGCCCTTACTGTCTCTGCGCCACCTACACACTACACTGACCTTCTCATTGCCTCCCCGGCTCCAGGCTTACTGCTCTCCAAACCAGTCTCCACCCTGCAGCAAGCTGGCTTTGAGAAATGCACATATGATTATGTTACTGTCCTGCTTAAAACCCTTCAGTTCTTTTTAAAAAAATATTTCTAGTTTATTGATTTGAGAGAGAGAGAGAGAAAAACATTGATTTGCTGTTCTGCTTACTCATGTATTCATTGGTTGGTTCTTATAAGTGCCCTGACAGGGTTCGAGCCTGCAACTGTGGCGTTGTGGACAATGCTCCAACCGACTGAGTCGCCCATTCGGGGCAAAACCCTTCACTAAGTTCCGATTGCCCTTGGGGTAAGAGACAAAAAAGTTTCCTGTGGCTGGTTAGGCTTTGCCAATATTTCCAGCTTTATTTTTTTTCCAGATTGCCACTATCCAATTCCTCCTTACTATGGTGAGTTTCTTGACAGTTTCATCCTCCTTTCCACTCAGAGCTTTTGTTTTCGCTGTTCCCTCCTGTTTTGACCTAACGCCTTCTCAATCAGTAGGTCTCAGCATAAATTTAACTTGCTTGAGGATGCCTTCCAAGACTCCCCCCACCTCCAACCCAAGACTTATTACCAGTGCCTAACAGGAGGGTTGGCACATGCTGAGAGCTCAATAATTATATAAATGGACCAACTAAATAAAGTCTCCAGGGCCAGGTGGGTAATTACCAGACTTGCAGTTTTTAACATGACCTCTAGGTGGCACCCTTGGCCTTAGATTAACCAGGCCTGGTCCGGGAACCTAGGAGGGGCCCAGTGGGTGCCCAGTCTGGCCTCTCCATCCAGTAAGCTGGGAAGGGTTATGGAAACCCAGCTGCTTCTCCATCTGCTCCGGGTCAACTGCCTTGATAGGGTGACCAACCATTCCAGTTTTCCCAAGACTGAACTTTCATGTTCCCAGGATGTGGAACTCTCAATCCTAAAACTGGGACAATCTCAGGCTAAGTGGGAGGGTTGGTCACCCGACCATGGACAGAGTGGCCAAAACCCCTATGTCTGCCTCAGGCTAAGGTCTAGACCCTGCAGGAGAGCTTGGTTTAAACCCATTCAAGCCCTTCAGAGCAACATCACTGATGGGCTGACCTGGTAGCCTGGCGATTATAAGAATTTAGGGAGAGAAAATATATATACTTTAAATAAATATAAAGAGACCTCCTATGTCAGATAATAGCTACCATTTACTGAGTGCCACAGGGTAAAACACACCTATTTATATTGTTTCTAATATTCACAGAAACCCTAATAGTATAGATTATTCTCCTTTCAGAGATGAGAAAAATGAGACCAGAGAGGTTAAGTGACCATCCCAAGTCACACAGCTGATAAGTAACATAGTGAAATTCAAATCCGTGTCTATCTAACAGGGCATTTTGTTTTCATGGAATCTGCAGCCCGGCCATTTCCCTCCTGTTCTGGTCTTCATTTGCAAGTCCTGGGGCTGGGACTGTGACTAGGAGGCAAGAGGCAGGTGTGGGTGGGAGGGAGTGAGGAAGAAAGCCTGTGATGGGGGTCTAGGGGGCGGCACCCACATAGCACTGACAACTTGCCTGTCAACACATGAGCGAGCTCTGCCACCTTGAACTAGGTGTGGACATAGCCTGGGGACCTCCAGGGGACTCCTAATTGGCTATCATCCTGACACCAGGCCTTTTCCTCATCGAGGAGCTGGGGCTGTGTTTCCCAGAGTCCAGGATGAGCCCAGCCAGCTCTTATCTGATTGCAAATGGACATCTGGATATGGGAGAGGCACAGGGGAGGAGCCATCAGGAGCTAGCCATAAACTAGAGGGACAAGTGAGGAGTGGGGGGATGGCCAGGGGCTGTGACAAGAGTCACGCTAAGTGCAATGCCTTGCCCAAAGTTCGGCCTCTGCGAATGTTTGCGGTGAATGATATAGCCAGCCACCTCTCTTCCACAGAGATATTGTAGGGCTGTTTTAGTTTTGCTCAGGTGGCTGTTTAGAAATTGAGGTGCTTTTGAATACTAACCGAGAGCTGGTTGTGCAGAAGTATGAGCAGAGGACTGACTTTAGTTATGCAGAGGTAAAGGCAGAGGCCTGAAGGGCACTCACTGTTCTGGCAACCAGATGGCTGTTCCACAGGAGGTATAATAACTCAGAGTCTGGGACCCTTCACATTAAAAAACAAAATGCAGACGTCCCTCACGAATTTCAAGTTCTCTGGCAGGCAGGAGCTTTGGGCCATGCAGTTTCACTTTATTTCCTTAGTGATATCCAAAGACTTTAAGGTACAAGGTCTGCCGTGGCTGGTGTGGCTCAGTAGATTGAGTGCCGTCCTGAGAACAAAAGGGCCACTGGTTTGATTCCCAGTCAGAGCACATGCCTGGGTTGCCAGCCAAGTCCCCAGTAGGAGGTGTTCAAGAGGCAACCACACATTGAGGTTTCTCTCTCTCTCTATCTACCTCCCTTGCCCTCTCTAAAAATAAATACAATCTTAAAAAAAAAATACAGTACAAGATCTGTCCTGGGAGGTCTGGTGCCCCGTGGCCAGGTTCTGCCCTGTGGCTCCACTCTGCCAGTAGAACTGGAGTGAGTCCTCACCGGAGCTGGCCATGTTTGTGCTCTTCCCTAGCTGGCCTTCCACCTTGAGAACTGGGCTTTGCACATTCTAGAACAGGTTGGGACCTTGGCATAAAGCCTGGCTGGAGAGGAGAGAAACCATTGATTAAGCTGCCTTAAATACAGGATTCTTCTGTCCTTCATTCTGAAAATACCTAGTGTGTTCCAATTGTGACTAAAGGGAGGAGGAATCTGTGAAACAGTCGCCAACAATGTGCCGCCAACATGTGCCATCACAGCTGATGTGGGACCTCTTGCCAGGAGCTCATGGAGACAGTGACCTGATGCAGTGGAAAGTGCATGATTTTAGAATCAGACAGAATTGGGTTCTGTCACTTCCTTGCTGAGTGACCTTGACAAAGTTACTCAACCCCTCTGAGTCTTGATTTCCTCAACTGATAAATAAGGATAATAATAATAATGTCTATGTCACAAATTTGTGTTGAGGTCTAAATTTGCTGATCATGTACACAAAGCCCTAAGCTGGTATATAAAAATATGATATTTATTGAGTGTTTATTATGTGGAGGCCATGTTTAAATGCCTTATAAGTATAGTATGAACTCATATTAACCTATGAGTTGTGTACTTTGTGTTTGAGATGCAAAACTGGGGCAGGAGGAGTTTGAGTAACTTGAGTGACTGGCTCAAATTCACAGACCTGGTAAATAGCAGAGCCTGGACTGGACCGAGGCAGGCAGGCTCCGGCGCCCATGTACTCACTACCAAGCAACGATGCCATATGGAATAAGGCTGAATAAAGAATAGCTACTATGATCACAGTAATTTAGAATTAAGTGCTTTTTATATCCATGGTGCTAAGTGTTAATTATTAGCATATTTGCATGCAACGTTTATCCTTTTTGTTCCTATTTTTTTCCAGAGCCTTGGCAACAAAGGGCCTTGTACTCACTATAACAGAGAGTCCTGCCTTTGTCCGATCCAGCCTGGTGCATCAGTCTCTGTAAACAATAAAAGATGTGGCCACCCAGCTGCCTGTCCCTGCCCCCACGAGAGCGCCGAGGGAGGCTGAGGCCTCTCCGACTGGAACAGAGCTAGGAGAGCAGCAGACAGGTACAGATCTGCAGGCCGGGAGCAGGGCTCACAAAAGAGAGGTCATACTTAATAAACCTGATTAATTTCTTTGAGTGGCAACGATGCAAGCAGACAGGGGTGAAAGGAGGGACAGTAATTCATTCTGCTTCGGAAGCACAGGATAGCAGCTAAAACCAACAGAGATTTTATAGAGATGCTGCCGGGTGTGGAGGGGTCTGCTGGGGGCAGCCAGAGGGAAACTCAGTGTATGGCTCACGGTGACCTAGTGAGTTCTATAGACACACCATAGAGACATGTAACCAAGGCACAAATCCGACCAGCACACTGGCCTGTTAATTCCCTTCAAATGGCTTCCCACCACCTAGATATGATAATAATGTGGAAAATAATACAGCAATAATAGCTTCACGTATTTGATACTTACTGTGTATAGGGGTACTTTACAGAGAGGAAACTGAGGCAGAGACCTTACATAGCCTGCCCGGTCACAGTGATTAATGTGCAGCTGGGCCTCCCGCCCAGTCTGCCCTTACAGGCCCTGCGCGGACTCCAGCTGGAGCTCCAGCCCATTTGTGACTGTTTAGGGTGTGTCTCTCCCACCGGGAAGCCCCCCTGTCGCAGGAACCATAACTGGTTCCACCTCTGCTGCTTTGCCCTCAGCAGACGTTGACACTGAAGGCCCTACACTCTCTGAGCTTTGTGGTCTGACCACGCTCCCTGGGAGAGCTCATCCACGCTGTCGCTTCAGTTCCTCCCTCTCAGGGGAAGACTTCCAGAGAAGGCATTCTGGTTGACTCTCTGACCTCTCTTCCACTCGAGAGGATTAGTCTGAGTCTGTTGTATTAATTCCATCCTTTTTGCCAGTAATCGGTTTAGGAATGGGAACATGCCCTGCTCCTGTCCAGTGAGACTAAGGGGACATTTGTTGAGGGAGCTCTGGGAAGGGTGTTCTCACCCCTATGAGAGAGCCGCCGGAAGTGACCGTGTGTCTTCTTCCTGGGAATGTCAAGTCTGGATGTGTCCTGGCACGTTGTCGCTGTTGTGCTCACAGCTGAGGATGAAGCCAGCTGCAGGGACGGCAGAGTGAAGAGTGGGAAGGAGTCTCTGTCCTTGATGGCCCTGGAGGCCTCCCTCAGGGTGAACTTCCTGCTGCAAAGGAAATGGAGCCTTGCCACCGCGAGCCTTTGAGAATGGGCTTCCCGATGTTTGCGGCAGAAAGTATTCTCACTGATGGACCCAGGGAAGCATTATGACTTTCTTGGGCCACTTTCTACAGAACTGTTGCTTCTTAAATTATATTGTATGACTGCACTGGTATAATGATGAATATATTAATATTATATATTAAAACATCTTCATTGCCCTGACCGGTGTGGCATTATCCCACAAAGTGAAAGATCATCACTTCGATTCCTGGTCAGGGCACATCCCTGGGTGGAGGATTTAGTCCCCCGTCTGGGCACGTGCAAGAGGTAATCGATCGGTGTTTCTCTTTCCCATCTATGTTTCTCTCCCTCTCTTTCTCCCTTCCCCTCTCTCTAAAAATAAAATAAATAAAAATTTAAAAACCTCATATCATTTTTAAAAAATTTATTTTATTGATTATGCTATTACTGTTGTCTCATTTTCCCCCTCTATTCCCCCCCACCCTGTACCCCTCCATTCCCCGCCCTTTAGTTTTTGTCCATGGGTCATACACATAAGTTCCCTGGCTTCCACATTTCCCATACTATTCTCAACCTTCCCCTGTCCGTTTTCTACCTACCGCTTATGCTACATATTCTCTGTACTTTTTCCTCCTCTCTCCCCCTCCCACTCCGCTGTTGATATCCCTCCATGCCTTATATAAATCCCTTTAACATTTCATATAATAAAGGCTGGGTGATGAAGAAAAAACCTCATATCTTGTTTGACTTAAAAGTTTTTTTTCTCTTGATTTAAAAGAGATTAAAGCATTTTTTTTGGTGGATTCTTAAAAGTAGAAAATAATGCTTAGTTCATAGTTTTGTTGTGAGAGTTAAATAAACTGATGCGTGGGAACCACTGTGAAGTCAGACTGGCACAGCGCTCTGCTTGGGCAATTGTCCTGCCCCCGCCTAGCTTTCTGGAAGGGGGAAGTAGTGAAGAGGCACCACACCTCCACTAACTTTAGTGGGGGCTGTTGGAGTGAGATAGGCCATAAAGTACAAGGGTTTCAAGTACAAGTTCAAGGAACAGTGTCTATGTAAGGGCATTCAAATAGTTTTAAATGATTTGAATGAAACCAAGGAGATAATTGCATTGGGAGTCACTGTCAATGCCTGGGGTGTCTAGGGGTGCTGAGAAAGAGGAAGAGATAGAACTCACAAAAGTCGGGGAGAGAGGGGGGTTCAGCAGGAGCACACCACATTTTTGCAAATCTCCAAATGGCCCCAAGCCCCTAGAACAGGGGTGTCAAACTCATTTTCACCAGGGGCCACATCAGCCTTGTGGTTGCCTTCAAAGGGCCGAATGTAATTTTAGAACTGTATAAATGTACCTACTACTTAACAGTTAAGCGAGAGCTCAGCGCTGTTGCTGGGTAGAAACAACGTGCCAGGCCGGATAAAACAAGGCGGAGGGCCTCGTGTTTGCCGCCTGTGCAGTAGAACAAAGGACACTGGTTGCTGAAGAGTCTCTCTATATTGAGCAAACCTGGGCTTCCTTCCCTACGCAGTCACTTATGTGCTGCAGGATTGGGAAAGTCACTGCTTTATGCCTCAGTTTCCTTATCCATAAAATGGAGCTAATGAACTTGTTTTCCGGTTGGTGGGAGGACTAAAAGGAACTGTATTAGGTTACTCAGACTGCCATACAAAGTACCACAGACTAGGTGGCTTAAACAACAGACATTTATTTTCTCACCATTCTGGAGCTCGTCTAGAAGTCTGAGATTAAAGTTTCTGCAGGATCGGTTTCTTTCGAGGCCTGTCGCCTTGCTAGATGATGGCTGTCTTCCTCCAGTGTCTTCACCTGGTCTTTCCTCTGTGTGTCGGTATCCTAATCTCTTCTCGTAAGGACTCCAGGAATATTGGATTAAGGACCACCCATAGGACTTCATTGCACCTCATTACCTCTTTAAAGGTCTTATCTCCAAATGCGGTCACATTCTGAGGTACTGGGGGTTAGGACTTCAGCATGTGAATTTGGGGCGCATAATACAATTGAGCCCATAACAGAGACATAGACACGTGTCAAGCAACCAGCATTCAACAAAGGGCTTTGTGATGCTGGTCACCTTCTCTGGGACACGGGAAGAGCAGGGAGTGGCGTGCGCTCAGGGAGCTCCAGAACTCCACAGAGCAACCCTGCTCTCAGCCTTCAGGCGCCCCTGGCTTTCCTAAGCTCTGAGAGCAAGGGCTTTGCTTTGCACTTCCTCTCTGCTCCTTGGGGTGGGAATTGTCATAAGTCACATCATGTCTGAAAGCAATCGGGAACTCGAGGAGTTAATTTTATCTTTCATATATTGACTTAGCTTAAAATATCCAAAATATTGCCTTGCCAGTCACCAAAGCAGTTCAACCCTGACAACATCCGCTCGCAGGCTTTGCTGAACCAGACCCGTAACTGATCGGAGTAAGGTCGCCCAAACCCAAACTCCTGACTAATCACTATTAACCAAGGGTGAGTTTTTGTGCCAGATGCTGTGGAAGACACAGAAAAATCCAAGATGCAGTCCCTGCCTCAGGACCCAGAGGCTCCGGCTGGTACGTTCGCTCCTGTCAGGGAAAGACAGTAGAAGACAGCCTCTGACGTGAGCAAAGTCGAGGGTCAGACAAGACTCGACGTGCCTGGGGGACATCCACGTGGAGCTTTCCAAGGGCCAGCGGAATGCGTACCCGTGGAGCTCTGAGACTAGTCTGGTTTGGTGACAGAGATTTAGGACTTGTTATATTAGAGATGAAACAGCCCTTTTCCAAACATTCAAGAGAAGAATTTTTAGAAACCAGAAGAATTGCGTTGTTAGCTAATAATCACTGTTGTAGATATTCCACTTACAGAGGCAGAAATGAAAACCCACAAATATTGACCAAAAGACAACATGCCAGAAAGAGCCCCCAACAAATGTCCCCTTAGTCTCACAGGGCTGAACCAGAGCGTGTCCCTATTCCTAAATCACAGTGAGGTAGCTGGGGTTCTGACAAGCAACATGCTCCATCCTGGAAACGGTCCAATACTGGCTAGCCTTCGACTTAGAGGAGCCAATAAAAATTCTAGAAATAAAGCAGCAGAAGCAGAAACTGAATGTAATGGTAGCTCAGAATATGAGACTCTTGGGTTAGGTCGGGTCATTTTTACACCATTTTTTCTGAAGATTTTTTCCAGAAATGAATGCTGTTTGTATTCACGGGTTGAGAAAACATGATTAATCTGTTTATTCCTCCAGCAAACACATACCAGGTGCAGGGAATAGCAAAGGTGTATGGGACGTGTGTGGGCGGTGAGGCGGGCAGGGGGTAGTGCGTTGGTTGCTCCGGACAGAGGGAACAGTGTATGCTGAGGCTCTGAGGAGAGGCAGCTGTTGGTGGTCAAGGAATGATTTTCTCTTTGTAGTGGGAAAAAATTCTCTTCAGAAAAAAATCATGGCTCATTCTCTTTTTTCAACTGTACAAAACCTTGTTCGTCCTACAAAAAATATAAATGTTGTGTTGCTCCCCCTGACCTTTTTGGAAGGCATGAGGAATGGGCTGAGGGGAAGGAGAGTATAAGATGAAGAGAGCAGAACTGATCTGCCAAAGAAAGTGAGAAGTGAGGAATCTGGAGTCTGGGCAGTTTGGGGGAATAGGCCTGGGCAGCTTGCAGTGAGGAGAAGAAATGAAAAGATGAGAAGACCAGGACCAAGGAAGAACTCTGAGGGAAACAAAGAAAGCATTGTGAGCTGGAGAACAGGAGAATCAGTGATAAGAACATGAATCCTTCCCAAGGGATGTACAAAACATTGGGAGGGCACAGACTTCTGTGTTCTGTGGGACAGTGGCTTGAGTAATTTTTATTTGGATATTAAGGAGTAACTTGCCCTGAGCTGTTTGGCTCAGTTGGTTGGGCATTGCCCCACAAAGCGAAGGGTCGTTGGTTCGGATCCCAGTCAGGGCACAGGACTAGGTTGCGGGTTTGGTCCCTGATTGGGTGCGTACGAGAGGCAACTGATCGATGTTTCTCTCTCACATCAATGTTTCTCTGCCTCTCCTTCTCTATTCCTTTCCCTTTCTTCCCTTAAAAAAAAAAAAAAAGTAACCAACCCCTTGTAGGCTGGAGGACTCAGGGTAACAGCTGAATTACATCTAATTTGCTATGTTGACACTATTTTTTTTGTAATTGCCAAGTTTTGCCTGCTTTTACTAGCTGGGAAACTACTTTATTCTTAATATACAGCAGCTTGTGGGCTCCACTTTTATATTTAACAATTTCTTGTTTTTTAAGATTTTATTTATTTATTTATTTTCAGAGACAGGGGAAGGGAAGGAGAAAGAGGAGAGAAACATCAATGTGCGGTTGCCTCTCACACACCCCCAAGTGGGGACCTGGCCTGCAACCCAGGCATGTTCCCCGACTGGGAATCGAACCAGCAACCCTTTGGTTCACAGGCCGGCACTCAATCCACTGAGCCACACCAGTCAGGGCTCCATTTTTATATTTAAAAATAATTTAAATTAATGATATTGTAATTGATGTTCTGAATGAAAAAAAATTAAAACATAATATACAAAATATAATCACCTTGAATGAATAAAATTATACAAAATACAAGTTTATGTTCTTAACCCAACAAAAACAAATTTCATATGTTTAAAATTTTCCCCAAATGTTGACTTAAAACACATTCCCTATTATTTAAATACTTCTTGGACTTTTGCAACTCTGACGTACAGGTTGAAACAGTTCTCTGATTTAGAGGAGGGGCATTGTAGGCAAAGGATGAAGCAGAGTATCCCTCACGTGTCCCTGCTCCACCAGGCCTTTGAAGAAGGCTGACTCACCCCAGCCACACGCTCCAGGTCTGTTAGACGGAGTGTTCTTCAAATTCTTCCCTCCACCCTCAGCCCAACTTGTTACTCCTGTTTAAAATTTAAAAAAAAATTTAAAGTTTTTTTTTTTTAAAGATTTTATTTATATATTTTCAGAGAGAGGAGAAGGGAGGGAGAAAGAACAATGTATGGTTGCCTCTCACATGGCCCTCACTGGGACCTGGCCCGCAACCCAGGCATGTGCCCTGACTGGGAATCGAACCGGGACCCTCTGGTTCCCAGCCCGCGCTCAATCCACTGAGCTACACCAGCCGGGCAAAAATTTAAAGTTTTTAGCCCTGGCTGGTGTAGCTCAGTGGATTGAGCGCGGGCTAGGAACCAGGCAGTCCCAGTTCGATTCCCAGTCAGGGCACATGCCTGGGTTGCGGGCCAGGTCCCAGTGAGGGCCATGTGAGAGGCAACCATACATAGCTGTTTCTCTCCCTCTCTGTCTCCCTCCTTTCCCCTCTCTCTAAAAATAAATAAAAATAAAATCTTTAAAAAAAATTTAAAGTTTTTATTGTTTATGCTGTTACGCCAGTCAGTGAAAGAAAAGTATCACATGATCTCACTTATATGTGGAATGTAAATTTTTTTTAATTTATTGATTTGAGAGAGAGAGAGAGATTGATTTGTTGTTCCACTTATATATGTATTTATCAACTGATTCTTGTATGTGCCCTGAATGGAAATCAAACCCACAACCTTGGCATATTGGGATGATGCTCTAACCAACTGAACTAACCAGCCAGGGCACACACCAGCAATCATTCTCATTTCTCTGGTCCTGGACTCTTGGTTCTGTCTTCAGTGTCATGAAATGAGTAAAGAGAATACAGCAAGTAGACAGAGTGTTCAGAGCTCGTAAGGGAGGTCTAGACTGGAGACATAAATTTGAGTTCTTGTTAGTTATTAAAGGTATGGGTGTGGATGGAATTGTGTAATGAAAGAAGTTTGAGTGAGAAGTACAATAAAAATACTTAGAGTTCAGGTCAAAGAAAATGAGCCAACAATGGAGAAAGGGAAGAAATAGATGCAGAGACGGGATATCAGCCAGAAGAGAGTGGAGCTACAAAGAGTAGGAGAAAGTGTTTGGGGGAGAGGGGGGATCAACTGAGTCAGATATTCCTCAGAGATCTAATGGACACTGAAACGGGTCCATGGGACTCAGCAATGTGGAGGTTATTAGTGGCCTCAGTGAGAGAAATTTTGGTGAAGTGATGGGGGTGGAAGCCAGGTTAGAGAGGATTGAAGAGTGAGTAGAATGGAAAAACTAGAGAAAGTAAGAGAAGACAATTTCCGACAACAGTTGGCTGTTCAGAGAGTAGGAGCTGGAAGCGGGTATTGAATCAAGGGAGGGTTTCCCGTTTTCTGTGGAGGAGCCTAGTCTATGTGCAAGTGCTGATGGAAAAAATTCAGTAAAGGATGCATTTGTTAAGATAACATTAGTTGCTGTAGAATCATCCCAATCATGCATAAAGGTTCAAACATGGTACAAGTTTATGTCTCGATAACTTAATATCAGAGGCAGTCCTTCAAATGGTGATTCAGGACCTAGACTTCTTCCACCTTGTAGCCACCTTCAAGATGGCTTCTGTGATTCCGAGCTTGCCCACATCAAGCCATGGAAGGGAAAGAGCCTGGGTGATGTGCATAGGACATTTTTATGGGTCTGGCCCAGAAGTAGCGTATATCGCTTCAGTGCAGATAACATCAATCAATCACGTGGTCATGCCCAGCGACACTGGGAAGTTTAGTCTTGCTGTGTGCCCAGGAAGAAGAAGAAGTGGGTTGGGTGAACAGCTGGCAGTCTCTGCTACAGAGGGCGAAGTTAAAGATGCAGGAGATGGGGTGGGGTTGAGAGAGAAAGGGGTGATGGAAAGACATCCCCTATGAAAATTTCCTCTGTCCTCTGTGAGGCTGAAAGGATTTGGGGGCTTCTGGTGACAGAAGCAAAAACAAAGTAGTTGGAATGGTTGATGATCTTTAAATATTTGAGAAGTTAAAGGCAATACTTGCCTTTTTAACTTCTAAGGACAAACATTTGGTTAAAGCATGGAATGGCATGTAAGTCAACTTTAAAAATCTACATATAATATTTTAAAACAAAATCCTGTCTTGACCAAAATTTCACTGTGATTTGATGATCTTTAAGAGTTTTTGCCTTGTTTGCTTTACTTTTAAGCCAACTAATCTTTGGCAATGTGTAGTGAAAGAGCAAATATAATTAATCTTCCTACTGAAATCACTCAGCTAAACACAGTTTTTCAAGGGCTGGTGGGGTGTAACACCCATTGTTCCCTGTTGTAGCTGCAGCGCAGAAGCAACGCCCGACACACCGAGTGTTCAAAAAGTATTTGTTGAGGAAATGAATGAATGAGCAAATCTTTTTATTCATCATAATCATTCAGATGTTAAAAGCTGTTCCAGTTGCCTAAGTAGAAATGAATACATAGCTAATACTATCTGGCAAAAAAAGAAAAGAAAAATCTAAATTGTGTGGTATTATTTTGACAAATGCAGTGAACTATTGTATTATTGTTTGTTTGCTCAAGTTTACATTTTCTTCACAAAAATGTCATTTTTGTTTTACAACCGTGTGACCAATTAGCAGTGTGGCTGATGCTGTGGATTCACTCAACATCTGTTCAAGTCTCACTACAGTGTGTCTTCCTGGCTACAGAGACTATAACACTTGAAACTACATTTTCCAGACTCCTTTGCTTCTAGGATTCTAAATGAGACTTAAATTCCTTCAATCAAATGCATTCACCCTGGACCTGAAAGTGAACTGTGTTAAGAGAGGAAAAGAGGGGGAGAGTTTGAGGCATCTAACTTGCTGGTCCTGAGGGAGGCAGTGTGGTCTGGACCTGGAAGCGTGGGTCATGTCTCCCTAATTTGACAGGTAGCTTCCTGATGTCGAAGCGTGGCTTGATCCCAGAGCTAGTGGCTGCTGGTGCTTACACCCTGATTCGGCAGGCAGGCGGGCGCCTGCGCTTGGCAGGAGCAGAGGCCTCCTTTGAGGCCAGCTGTGCAGTGTGGGTTGGAGAGTTGCTCCTGGAAGATCAGCCCAGAGTCTACTTCCTCAGCCCATGTAACAACAGTGTAAGCCATTGACTACCTCGCGATAAATCCTTTTCTGTCCAAAGGAGTAGTTTTCTTTTCTCTGCTACTGACTCTAACCAAAGTGGGGGTTGAAAAGTTATTATACAGCTGACAAAATGATTTATGACTATGTAGATCATTAGAATACAGATGTACTTTAATATTTATGAAATAGCACATACTCCATAGTCTGGGAGATCCAGTCTGAAACAAAAATATGTGCTCCTGCAACAGTCTGTACTCTGGTTTTTTAAAAAAGAATCCTACCGAATTTGAATTCTACTAAGGTATTCTTTTGTTGTTTGCTAATACTATTAGGACTGTGGTTTGCACGCAACAGAATTCTACTAGAGTTAATCAAAAGAAAATGAGTTTATATAAGAATACAGATTCTCTCATAGAACCCAAGAGCAAGGATGCAGTTGGACCTCGGGAATGGCCTGGAGCGGAGGATCACAGTGCTAGAGACAACCCAGGAAGCCCTCTCCCCACTTCTCACCATTGTTTCTCTCTGAATACCTGCTTCATTCTTTCTCACTACTACTTTTCTCTGCATCCCAATTGACAGGGTTAAAAAAAAAAGGGGGGCTTCATGTTCACTAATATACCCTCAGTTTGAGAGGACAGACAGGCAGACTGAGTCAGAAATTTCCTAGACTTGATTTCAGAATCTTTTAAAAAAATATTGTATTCATTTATTTTCAGAGAGGGGAAGGGAGGGAGAAAGAGAGGGAGAGAAACATCAACGTGTGGTTGCCTCTCATGCCCTCTACTGGGGACCTGGCCTGCAACCCAGGCACGTGCCCTCACCAGGATTTGAACCAATGACCCTTTGGCTCATAGGCTGGTGCTCAATCCACTGAGCCACACCAGCAAGGGCTCAATTTCAGAATCTTAAGGAAAGAGTATGAGTAGCCCACTTCAGTCAAAATTGTACAACACAAAGGATGCCATTCCCCTTATTTTTTGTGCAAAGGGCATCCCTGGAGTACAATGTTCTGTAGAACAGAATGTGAATGATACCCACTGGAGTTGTACCACCATCCAGAACCAATTGCTTGGAGTCCAGAGTCAGAGTCCCATCGTGGGAACCTGGCAGGGGGTGCTCTACTCTGGAACCACTGTGGGTAGTGGGTGGTGGATCTGCAGGAAGGGGAAGTACACATACCTGAAGGTGTTATTGGAAGCTCAGGAGACAAGCTCACTGATGTCCATTACAAAAGTTATATGCTGACTTTAAATATATTAGACCAGACATAGGCAAACTACAGCCCAGAGGCCAAATCTAGTCTGCCCCTGGTTTTTGTAAATACAGTATTATTGGAACACAACCACGCCCACCTGCCTGTGTTGTCCATGACTGCTCTTCTTCTAGACTGGCAGAGTTGAACAGCCACCGCAGAGACCATGGAGTCCATGAAGTCTACAATATTTACTGTCTGGTCCTTCACAAAAGAAGTTTGTTGACCCCGTGCTAGACCCCTGCTTCTCAAAACGAGGTCATAAGCCAGCAGTCAGCAATCCCCGGGGAGCTTGTCACGCCTCCCTGAATCAGAACCTGCTTTTTTTTTAACCCGATGGAGGCATTTTATTTGCATATAGGTATTACATCTCTTGAAAAAGAATCATAAGGTTTTTTCCTCCTTTGTATTTGCTTCTGGCTCCTTTGTAGTCCATGATGCTAGCTGAAGTTGTCATTATAATGAAACCAAACTGATGGGGCAGGAGCAGATTATTCTGCCCTTTTTCCAGATCTTCAAGCTGCCCGTCAAACCTGGGGCTGATCACTGCACGCCATGCGGTTCGCCACAACTGTCCCAGCTTTGTGACCATCAGTGATTTCGCGTCCTTCAACGTAACCATGCTTCATCGTTGCCGCTAGGACCTGGGCGATGACTTTGGAGCATGGCCTGATAGGGGCCTCATCTTCGCCTCTCCTGTTGGCACTGTCGATGCTCTGGAGAGCGTCCATCAGGACAGTTGTGAGCTGTTTAGTGACATGGGAGGTGGGTGCATAGAACCTGCTTTTGAACAAGGTCCCCGGGTGAGTTGGAGGCACATTAAGGTGTGAGAAGCACTGTATTCAGTTCCTCAATGGGGACATCAATATTGTTGAGACTTTCATTTCATACAAGCCTCTGCCATCCTTGTTTTAAATCCTCACCCAAGGATATATATTTTTTATTATTGATTTTTAGAGCAATTGAGAGAGAGAGAGAGAGAGAGAGAAACCTTGATTGAGAAAGAAACATTGATTGGTTGCCTCCCGTACACCCCCAGCCGGGGATTAAACCTGCACCTTTTTGTTGTACAGGGGATGATGCTCCAACCAGCTGAGCCACCCAGCCAGGGCCAAGCCCCTTTTCTGAGGCAGTTCCCCAGAACTATTCCTGGATTTGAAGCAGAGATTTTTTCCTGGACCATGTCAGGGCAGAGTATCATTACCATCAGCCAGAATCAGCACAGACAAAGGGATACTGGCTACATTTTGTCAGGTGCCTACTTATTCATTTAGTTATCACAAATATTTATTGAGGGAATACTCTGTGCCAAGGGTTGGACCACAACCAGTGAACAAATGGGCGGTCTCAGCTCTCGCGGTGTTATGGACCTTTTGTGCATCATCTCACTTAATTCTCCCAGTAACCTGTGCGGTGGGCACTCCGCCCCGTGAGGAGACCGAGACTCAGGGAGGCTGAATGACTTGCTCAAAGTCATGCGGCTGGTGAGTGGCAGAGCTGAAAATTGAGCCTATTTCTATCACACCACAGTTTATCCTTTGTTTCTTTGCAGCACTGCCAGACATGATTCCAGGAGATTATAATCTAAATTAAGTTACAGCCAGAAAGCCAGTATTTTCTAGATAAGAAACAGAGTATTCTTATCTCCCACTTCCCAGATACAGCCAAGATGGTGCTGCAGACTGGGGCAGGCTGGGAACGAGAGGAGCTGAGCTCCTCTCCTAAGACTTTCTCTTCAGAAGCGACAGACCTGCCATCTTAATCTGTGAGAGAAACAGATGATTCCGGCTCAATGACTCCTTCCAGACACTGGGAATGAGGGAGCCACCCGAGGTCGCGGGGTCAGATGAGAAAAGCACTGCCTTGGGGAGAGAAAGGGTCGGGGGTGACGCTTCTTCCTCCACGGGACTCTCAGGACAAATCCCATTCGCCGGGTGGCCCTACCTTTCTGACCTTCCTCCCACCTGTTCTGTACTCCCCTCAACTGACTGACCACCCTCCTCCCGCGCCTTGATCCTCAGTCATTCCACTGTACCCTCTGAAGCTTCCATCCTGCACCCTGCTAATAGACCTCTCCTATGTACCTACATCCTCGACTGGAGGAGAGAGACGTGGCAGGGACACCGAGGTGTGAGAGGTGGGGGACCAGGACACAGTCGCTTGATGGAGAGAGGGATTGGCTGGACTCCAGTAGTGAGGGAGGAGGGAGGAGGTGGCGGAAGTGGCTGGCTAAGGGAAGAGGAGGGGAGTGCAGGGATGAAGGGGGGTGGGTTGTGGGGGAGATGCTCCCTGACAGAGCAGGAGGAGGAAGATGGCAGTGAGAAGCCTGCAGGGATGAGGCCGAAACAACAGCAACATGATCATCCCCATTCCGGTCTCAACAGCAGCAACCTTATGAGATAGGTACTATTATTATCTCCAACTTATGATCAAGGTAACTAGAAATAGAGGGGTTGGGTAAATGGTTTCCGGTCACCTGGCTGTTAGGTGGTGGAGCCAAGATTGGAACAGAGGCAGGCTGGCTTCAAAATCCATGTAGTCTCATCAGGGCCCCTCACTGAGAAGAGTAAGACACGTTTCTCTTTAGATAGCTGTGGTTGTGGTCGGCCTGCATGTGTTCATTTCAAGCAGCGCATTTTCATGATTAATAAGCAGAAATTAATAAACAAGTACCTCCGTTCATCTATACAACCTAAATCAAAGCATCCAACATAATCAGTTTTTTTTAGAGAAAAACTGTCAGAATTAATATCTAAATCTAATACATTGTTGGATTTTTCCCCCAGCTGATTTCTGGTCCAAATTGAGGAAGAATTTATTCTGATTTTGCTACCACCGTTGCATCTTGATTTTAGCAGCTGTAAATAGTTCTCAGCCTGAGGGTCACACGGGCGTACCTCATTTCCTTGTGCCGTGCTTTATTGAACTTCACAGATGTTTCAGTTTTTACAAATTGAAGGCTAGACTCTCTACCAGCAAAAAGATTACGACTTGCTTTATTGTGAGACTTGCTTTATTGAGGTCGTCGGGAACCTAACCTGCAATAACTCCAAGGTATGCCTGTACACGGTTTCTTGGGAGATGGTGAGGACCAATCAATTAAAATGTAAGAAGGACTTTCAACAACTCAGCCCATCCAGCAGACGTTTGAGGAGCAGCTCTGGTGTGGTGTGAGTAAGAAGGGCAAAGAACAGGCTGTCGACTTTGAGCTGTTCAAAGTGGGCTAGCCGGATCCGCAACCGGAAAGGCTCCAGGATAGTGTGGCAGAGCCAAGAAGGAGCTGGAGCAGAGGGAGAGGCGAGGACGTAGCACAAATTGTGTCTGGGGTTGAGGGAAGAAGGCTTTGCGAAGCTCCACCAGGAAGGCCCTCTGTCTCAGTTTGGGTTCCCCTAAGACAGGCATGTCAAACTCATTTTCCCCGGGGGCCACATCAGCCTCGCGGTTGCCTTCAAAGCGCCGCATGTAATTTTAGGACTGTGTAAATGTAACTACTCCTTCACTAGGGGCAAGGAGCTCTACACTCGGCCCTTGGATGGCAGCCGCGAGGCTGATGTGGCCCCCGGTGAGAATACACTACCCCCCCTCAGTTGGTAGCTCCCCTTCACTTCGCACCACGGCATTTCGCCTTTGCTCCTGCCGCCCACCAGCACTGATCTTACGAAGGCCAGCTACCCCAGTTTAACCGCGTTCCAAAAGGCCCTTTCTCCCCAACTTAAAAAAATTATGAAATACTGCTACCTGCAAAAGAAAACAGAGTAAAACAACAAACTCCCAGGTACTCACTACCCGGCTTAAGAAATGAATTATTATAATACATGAAGTCCTCCTATATCCTGTTCTCCCTCTGATTTTCTGCTCATTTTTCATAGTTAACCCCTGGTGTGAATTTAGCATTTAATATTCCCATGCATATATTTATAACCTTACTACCCTACATGAGGGCAGTAGTCCCTTCTTACTCATGGCTTCACTTCCCATGGTTTCAAGTACCTGTGGTCAACCATAGTCTGAAAATATTAAGTGGAAAATTCCAGAAATAAACAATTCATAAGTTTTAAATTGCGCATCACCATCCTGAGTAGCGCAGTGAAATCTCACGGTGTCCAGCTCTGATCCTCCAGGGTGGGAATCATCTCTTTATCCAGCACACGCACCTCCCACCTGCTGGTCACTAGCAGCCGTCTGGACTGTCAGGGCGACTGTCCCAGCATCACGGTGCCTGTGTTCAAGTCACCTTGTTTTATTGACAATGGTCCCAAAATGCGAGAGTAGTGAGGCAGGCGATTCAGATACACTGAAAAGGGGTTGTAATGTGCTTTAAGTGAAAAGTCAAAGTTCTTGGCTTAATAAGGAAAGAAAAAAAATCATACGCTGAGGTTGCTAAGATCTATGGTAAGAGTGAGTCTTCTATTCATTAAATTGTGAAGAAGGAAAAATAAATTTGTGCCAGTTTTGCAGTCACACCTCCAACTGCAAATGTGTCTCCTCAGGTAGGCACTTCGTCATCTCACATCTGCAAGAAGGGCGTGTGCAGTACAGTGAGGCATTCTGAGGGAGAGAGACCACATGCACATCGCTTTTATTCCAGTGTATTATTACAATTGTTCTCCCTTATTATTGTTGTTGTTAATCTCTTACTGTGCCTAATTTATAAATTAAACTTTACCATAGGTATGTAGGTTTGGGAAAACAGGGTATGTCCGTGGTTTCATTACTACCCGCGGCTTCAGGCACCCACCTGGGCTCCAGGACTGTATCCCCTGTGGATGAGGAGGCACGACTGGGTGCCAAAATGGTGTGTGGTGTATTTTACACACATTTGAATTTTGTGTGAGTGGTATCATATTACACTCCTCCTCCTCCAGGTTGCTGTTTTTATTTAACATTCTAGGTTCAAGATTTGTGTGTTGATGTATGTTCCTCTAGCTTTGCCTTTTTATCTGCTGTGTAGTATTCCAAATATAACCAATACTTTGAAAAGGCACAGCATTTTGAAGGTCATTTTAAAGCAGCATTATTCAATACTCTGGTTTCTCTTCAGATCGTATAAATCTTTCGCCTTTTTATTAAAGCAGCATTATTTATTATTTTTGTTTTTCCACTTACCCCTTGAATTTATTCTTCACAGTTAGTTCTTCCCTTGCTCCTGGATGAAATTTTGGGTAGGCCCATAACTTTTCTGATTACTTGTAGGTAGTAAAAAGTCTTCTGGGCTCCTTAGGTTACAAAACAGTACCCGCAGGCATTTGAATCTGACTCTCTGTCGTGGGGTGCCTTTGTGAGTTCTTTGGAGACTCCCCTGCCATGACGGACGTCCCTCCCTGGCATTTATCTGATGTGGATGAAAACACCTTTTCTCACTGGTCTCTACTGAGTCCTGCCTTGTCAGCCCCAGGCATCTGAGTTCCTTTGCTCCCCTACAGGTCCCTCTTGGACAGGCTCTGCAATGATCCCAAAGCAACTTTCTCTCACGCGTGTGCTTCCCTTGTGCATCCTTGGCCCCGACCAACTCAGAGAGCACAGGACCGTTCCCACAAGGCCTCCCTGCCTCTCCTCTTCCCATCTCCAGCTCCCAGTTCTTTGGTTGCCCTCAATGTGGTGTGAACTGAAGAGTTATGGACCGGTTTTCAAACATCTCATTTCAAGTCCTGCATGGTGATTGTGCATCTCAGTTTGGAATGAGATTAAAATATAGTTCAATGTTAACATCTGTGACACATTTAATTAATATACTATAGTTTTTTATCCAGTCTCCTGATGATGAACATTTAAATTGTTTCCAGTTTTCTACTGTCATGAATAATGCTTTAAGGAATAGCCTTCTCTTCTTTTATTCATATCTCCTTATACACATGCATACACATACAAGGTCTGTCCATAAAGTATTCAGCCACACTTTGTAAAATAGAGACATTTATTGAAGAAGATACAAGATATAAGAAACATTGTACATAGGATAATGATGCCTCAGTCCCCTTCAAAGTAGGCACCTTAGAACTTCACATAGTTCTCCCAATCACCATCAGCTGCCCTGTTGTATTTTCCTGAATCTCACCAATGGTCTGAAATCTCTTCCCTTTCAAAGATGATTTTAGTTTTGGGAAAAGCCAGAAGTCACAGAGTGCCAAATCAGGGATATATGGGGGCTGAGTCACCTGGGTGATTTGATGTTTTGCCAAATAAACTCTGTACAAGATGTGATTCATGAGCAGGCAATTGTCACAATGAAGCTGCCAATAACCAGTTACCTGTAACTGTGGCCTTCTGAATGATCCAAATAGTTTCCCCAGAGGAATATTCAAACTTAATGTAAAATTTGTTGCAGATTCATTGCTCTACTAGTTCAGTCATTTTGAATGCAACAGCCACACAGTGCTCATGCTCACTAATGGAGTCTACTGCCCCTACTGACTAGCACAGTGAAGTCGTCATTGTTCACACATGTGCATTCCAGTCCACCTCACCTTGGCTGCCAGGTTATACTGATTTTGCACTTAACAATGGCTGGACGTTTTCTGGACAGACCTTGTATATATGCAGTTTTATTTTGCATATATATCTAAGAGTATAATTGCTTGGCCACAGGATAGGTGCATTTTTATTTTTATTAGATAATGTAAAATTGCTTTCTTAGATGGTTTTATGGGATTTTACTCTCTGCAGCAATGTATGAGAGTTCCAATTTCTCTACATCTTCTCCAAAACTTTTTATTGCTAGACTTTTACATTTTAACTAATTTGATTTGCATTTTGATTTTCAGATTTGTTAATCTCTTATTTTGTGTCTAGAACTTTTGGAGTCTTGTTTAAGAATTCCTACGCTATTCTGAGGTCAAAAATATTTGCCTATATTGTCTTCTAAGAGATTTATTTATTTTTTAGCATATCAAGTCTTTGATCTACCTGGGGTTGGCTTTTGTAAGTGATGAGAAGTACAGATCTATTTTTTCCCCATATGGGTAACTAATTGCCCCCAAATTATATAGTCAATAATCTATCATTTCCCTCACTGATTTGTAAGGCTCCCTTGCTATATATCAAGTTTCCATTTAGGTGTAGGTCTGCTTCTGGGCTTTTAATTCTGTTTCTGTGTAGACTTTTAAGTCCTCACCTTACTCGACTTCTTGGCATGGGATTCTGCTGACCCTCTCCTAAACATCACACTCTTCCCCACTAGGTTGTGAGCTCCTGAGGGTAGAGACCGTATATGATTCATCTTTGTAGCCCCCCACTCAGCATAGTGCCCACTAGTCAGCCTGAAGTTGCTTGAGAAAATATCTGTGCCCTGGCCAGTGTGGCTCAGTTGGTTGGAGCATCATCCCATAAACTGAAGGGTTATGGGTTCATCCCCTGTCAGGGTGTGTGCAGGAGGCAGTCAATGGATGTTTCTCTTCTTCTATTTCTTCCCCTCCCTCTCTCTAAAATCAATGGGCATGTCCTCGGATGAGGATTAAAAGAAAAAGAAAATGTTTGTGACCGACCTGTATTTCCATTGTGCCCCCATGACACTTAGAGCAGTCATTATGTCTTACCGTAATTACTAGTGAAAATGCCCAGCACATCCCCGGGAGTGGGGGCGGGGGCAGTGACTCCAGGAAGACAGGCTGAGTCCTCAAGGCTCAGCATTTGGAACATAACATATGCTTGATAAGTACTGGCAAGATGGATGTTCAGGGCAGGAACATTTAAAACGGAATTGTTTTTTTTCATGACTCTTCAACAAAATGTTGGCCAGACCATTCCAAGGGAAGTTTGGCCTTCTTTGTCAGGGAGGTGTTACCCAATCTACTCAAGTACAGAAAAAGTACATGGCCATAATGGTGTAAAAATGACTAAATAAGGAATGTGAGCATCCCAGGATGAAAAATTTAAAGCTAAAACATTTCTCATAAATATTACAAAATAGGCATCAATTTCCCGTAGCCAGCTACAGTAATACACAATTAGATAGTATTAATCCTATGCCTAAAGCATTACTGCTCCGAAAAAGTCAGAGGAGTACCGTATTTTTCAGACTATAAGACGCACCTTGCCCTGGCTGGTGTGGCTCAGTGGATTGAGCACCAACCTGCAAACCAAAGGGTTGCTGGTTCAAATCCCAGTCAGGGCACATGCCTGGGGTGCAGGCCAGGTCCCCAACAAGGAGCACATGAGAGGTAACCGCACACTGATGTTTCTCTCCCTCTCTTTCTCCCTCCCTTCCCCTTTCTGTAAAAATAAATAAAATCTTAAAAAAAAAAAAAGACACACCTTTCCCCCCAAAATTTTGGAGGAAAATGGGGGTGCATCTTATAGTCCAAATGTAACTGTTGAGTTCTGTTTACATTTACATTGGTGAAATATTATGTTATTTATGTTATTAAATATTTTACCACATTTTTTAAAAGATTTTATTTATTTTCAGAGAGAGGAGAAGGGAGGGAGAAAGAGCAATGTATGGTTGCCTCTCACATGGCCCTCATTAGGGACCTGGCCCGCAACCCAGGCATGCGCCCCGATTGGGAATCGAACTGGGACCCTTTGGTTCCCAGCCCCTGCTCAATCCACTGAGCTACACCAGCCGGGCTTTACCACATTTTTTGCTTCAAAATTTTCCCCCCTATTTTCTTCCTCTAAACCCTAGGTGCATCTTATGGTCCAGTGTGTCTTATAGTCTGAAAAATACAGTATCTGAAAAGTTGCAAAATCCAGCAAGTGGAATCGGGAGAGCTCCAAGAATGGAGTCTAGAGCGGACTGAGGGTCTGGCACCAAGGAAAGGAGTGGTGGGCCTGAATGGGAAGAGAGAAGGGTGGGGCTGATATAAGACAAGTAGAAAAAAGTCTGGCAATTAGGAGAGAATGGAAGTAATTTGACATTGTGATGAGCCTGATAAGGAGGATGAGAACCTGGTGAGGAAAGGACAGATGACAAATCAATTACAACAGATCTTGCCTGCCATTGTCTAGGCTTTGGAAATAAGTTGATGAGGTTTGGATTTAATAAATGTTAAAATTCTAAGAACACTTAAGAACTGCCAAGGGAGGCTGTGTAGCGATCACCCTGTGATTGGATTTCGAAGGCTAGACTAGATGCCCATCTATTATGGATGGTTTGAGACTAACACATTCATCCTCCTACCACAGAGAATTTAATGACCCTCAGGCCTTCCTCCCAAACTTCAGAAAGTCTGAGTAGGTGGGAAGAGAAGCTAAATGGTGCTAACTTTCGTTCTACTATTTCATCACGATTCCCTGCTGTTAATTCAGATACAATTGACAAGCATTTTCTCTAAGCAAAGGAAGAGATTTTAGTTATCTTTTCACGTACATTGCTGTCCAATCTTTATTCACCTTTATATATAGTTATTGCCCTGCATTTACATATTCCTAAACACAGTAAACTTCTACTTAATGTTGATTTGGAATTTGCAATAACTTGAACAGGGGCTACTCTCCATTTCATTTTGAGAATCATAGCTTTCTGTGCCTCAGACCACTAGGCCACAGGAAAATTCATCAATGTAACAGTCTCCTTAATTTTTATGATGTCTATTTCCCACCCTCTGGCATGCATGTGTCTTACAAAAGTATCTAGGTTGTTTGCTAAGCAACTTCTTGTTCATAACTTTTTGCTGGGTACAGTCAGCAAAAGTGAATCAACTATTTATGGAAGCTGGTTAGGTGATATAGTCAAAGTCTCTGCAATCTAGATTATGATAGAGAGAGTTAACACAGACTAAAAGTGCACGGCTCTGGTTGTCTTTGCACTTGCACACACATACACATGTACCCCCCTCCTCCACACACATGCAGAGAGAGCTACCTTATCTCAACAGTGAAGCGCTCTACTTGGCCTCTGCCATTCTTTTCATGCATTGAATGCAGGGAGCGCATTTCAATGGCAGCCTCTCTGACTTGCAGAGAGTGGCCACTACTGAGTCTTTCAATAGCTCTAGTGCTCCCTCACCAATGCATTTCTCAAAGTCTGGGTGAAAGGCATGTCCTATATTTTTAGGAG
>PVJI01005145.1:0-99850 GCA_004026765.1 Micronycteris hirsuta | reverse complement strand
CCCTGTGTGCGCGGCCCGTGGGCCTGGAGTGCCGGGCAGCTTCCCAGCCCGAGGTGCCCCTGCAGCAGCTGGGCCAGGTGGTGCTGTGCAGCCTGGGGGAGGGCCTGGTGTGCCGCAACCGCGACCAGGGCGGCCGCTTCCAGATGTGCCTCAATTACCAGATCCGCGTGCTCTGCTGTGACGACTACAGCCACTGCCCCACCTCACCGGCCACGTCCAGGGCTCCTTCCTCCAGCCCCAGCCCCAGCCAGTGGTCTGCGAGGACCTCACCAGTGTGGCCCACAGCCTCCCCTGGCCCCCTCAGCCCCACCACCGCCTGCCTGTGCCGGGCGTTTGGGCAGCTCTTCTCACCAGGTCAGTGAGGAGCCGTCCCCTCCGGGAACACACCCCAGCCGGGGGCCCCATTCCTCAAGTCGGCGCCCCCGCCCCGTGCCCCTCGCGGTGACGTGTGCCTCTGCGGGCCCCCCCTTGGCTGGCCAGGGTGTCATCTTCGTCGTTTTCTCTCCCACAGGGGACATTGTCTACAACAGGACCGACCAAGCTGGCTGCCGCTTCTATGCCATCTGCAACCAGCACTGTGAGCTCGACCGCTTCCAGGGCGCCTGCATCACGCCCGCGCCCTCCACGGCCCCGCCCACCGTGCCCGTGACCTCCCCGGCTCCTGGCTGCAACCTCACCGACCCTCCCCGGCAGGTGTGCGTCCCCCTCCCTTTGGTGCCTTGTTTTCATTGTGCACTTGGTGTCGGGGCTGCTGCTGCGTTCAGTTGGGGCAACCCCCAGCCCCGCGGTGAGCCTCCATGGGGGGCTCTGGCAGGAGGGCGGCACAGGGTGGGGCCGGGCTGAGGACAGCCCTACCCGAGGCCACGGGGGGCCGAGGCTGCGGCGGGGGCAGGGAGGGGGTCAGGTGTCCTGTGCCCACCCGCTGAGCTGGCGTCCGCTCTCTGCCAGGTGAACGAGTCCTGGACGCTGGGGGACTGTACGGTGGCCCGGTGTGAGGGCAACAACCAGATCACCCTGCTGGAGCCGCAGCCTGTGGACAAGGTCACCTGCGTGAATGGGCACCTGCCCATCAAAGTGCAGAGCCCGTGGGACCCCTGCCAGTACCACTACGAGTGCGAGTGTGAGAGGCGGGGCCAGGCGGGCGTCGGGGGCGGGGCCGGGCGGGAGCAGAGGGCGGGTGGGGGCCCCAGGGGGTCGCAGGGTTCCTGAGGTCTTGAGTGACCTTCTGTGCCGCTGCCCCCAGGAGGGACCCCAAACAGGTGCCCGGATGGCTCCTTCCCCACCTGGAGGCCCACGGCGACCGTGTCACGGGCCGCTCTTCCCCTCAGCGGCAGGGGACGGCCTTTCTGCCTCGTCCAGGAGCTCCTGGGTGGAGGCTGTGTCACCCCCCCACCCCCCTCTTCACGGGGCCCCTCCCCTCTGCATCTTGTCTAAGATCACTTGTCACTGCATTCGAGGCCACCTGGTTGGTGATCCAGGGGGACCTCATCTCATGACCCTTTGCGAGGCCGCTGCGGCCCCGGGGGGCGGGGCCCCCGCCGGCGGCCGCACTGGTGGCGCTGGGTGAGGGCACTGTGTGTGTCCGCAGGCTCCTGCAGCAGCTGGGGGGGCTCCAACTACCTCACCTTCGACGGCACTCCCTACTCCTTCCGGGACACTTGCACGCACGTCCTGGTGAAGGAGATCCACCCCCGGCTCGGGAACCTCACCGTCCTGCTTGACAGCCACTACTGCGGGGCGGCCGTGGCCCCGGCCCCGTGTCCCCGTGCCCTCATCGTCCACTACGAGACCATGGAGGTCATCCTCACCACCGCCACTGCCAGCGGGCGGGAGGAGAGCCTGGTGGGTGCAGGGCCGCGGGCCACGCCCAGCCGTGAGGAGCGCGTCAGCACCGAGGGGCGGGCTGCAGAGGAGGGGCCCCCGGGCCCCGGCGACAGGTCCCCCAATGTGTCCCCAGGTCCTCTTCAACCACGTCCGGGTGAGTCACGGCTTCAGCAAGGACGGCGTGAACGTGTCCATGATGGGAAGCACCGCGGTCCGTGTTGACATTCCAGCCATCGGTGTCAGCGTCACCTTAGACAGGCACGTCTTCCAGATCCAGCTGTCCTACAACCACTTCGGCAACAACACCGAGGGCCAGTGTGGTGAGTGGGGACGCGGCCTGGACCACGGTGCTCGCGTGCCCTCCTCGCCCCGCCCCCCAGACTTGGCCCGCACCCCCTGCCGCCTGCCCCTGGCTGTGTGATCAGCGGTTCAAAACCAGTAACTGCAGTGCGGCGAAGGGGGAGGTGAGAGACCGGCGGCCTAGGCCGGTCTCCCTCGGTCTCCCTCCCACGGTCACCCTCCGGCCCCCAACTCCCAGGCACCTGCACCAACAACAAAGCGGATGACTGCCGCCGGCCGGACGGCACCGTGGCCCCCACCTGTCAGGACATGGCCAAGGACTGGCTGGTCCCTGGGAGCTGCTGGGCACCAACGGGCCCCCCCACGACCGCCGCCAGCTCCCCGTCCCCAGCGCCCACCGTGCCCTCTGCTTCCCCGTGTCCCCCTGCGCCCCTCTGTGAGCTGCTGCTGAGCCAGTGAGTCCCTCCCCTGGCGCTTGGCCGTCCTGGGGCGGTAGCCCTGCCCGGGCCCAGTGCCCAGCGCTCTGTGCCGACCTCCGACTGCCCCTGCCCGCAGCGTCTTCGCCGAGTGCCACGGCCTCATCCAGCCCAGCCTGTTCTTCAGCACCTGCGTCAGCGACGCCTGCCGGAGCGGCCGCCCCGAGGCGCCCTGCCAGAGCCTGGAGGCCTATGCGGCGCTCTGCCGTGTCCGGGGCGCATGCAGCGACTGGCGGAACGCCACCGGCGGGCTGTGCGGTGAGTCCAGGGCAGCCGCCAGGGCCTCGGGCGTCCTCAGCGCACCTGACACCCGTCTCTGTGCCCCCAGACTTCCCCTGCCCACCGGAAAAGGTGTACAAGGCGTGTGGCCCTGCGCAGCCCCGGTCCTGTGACTCCAGGTGAGTGCCAGCCGGGGGTGGGAACAGTGGGGACAGTGTCGAAGGGCCTGGGAGCGGCCAGGAGGGGACAGAAGGAGGGGCCGAGATCTCGGGGGTACTTGTCCCCCACCCGGACCTCCAACCTGGACTCCATGGGACGGCCAGAGCACCCCACCCGTGCCCGCGGCCCTTCTCCCTCGCGCTGCCCGTTCCCGTGGACCGAGGGTCCTAGGGCCGCCCCCTCGCCTTGCAGGAGACAGATTTCAGAGAACAAGAGGCTGGTGGAGGGCTGCTTCTGTCCCGACAGCCACATCCTCTTCAACTCCTACACGGACGTCTGTGTGCCCGAGTGCCGTAAGCACCACCCGCGCCGGGGCCTGCAGAGCGGGCGGAGGGGACGACGGTGGGGAGGCGCTGGGCGGGCACCTCTGTCCTGGGCCGGTCCTGCCTCGGCATCGGACCACCCGCGGCCCCGGCCCAGCTCCTGCCCGCCCACCGGCAGCAGTGCGGCCACCCCTGAGCTCTCCAGGGGGTTCTGTTCCCGGTGGGAGGACAGCATCCTTGGCTGGGGGAGTGGCCAGGCCTGAGAGGGCACGTCCCCGTGGCCTGGGGCCTCTGCCACCGGGCCGCAAACCCTGGGACCTCCAGTAACCCCTTTTCTCCTTTCCTTCCAGCCTGTGTGGGACCAGACGGGTTTCCCAAATTCGTGAGTGATTCTGCCCCCACCTGGCCCCACCTCACTCAAGCGGAAGGAGGGAGGGAGCGCCCTCCTGTCGGAGTGGCCGGCTCTGCCTGGGCAGCCGTGGTGGGGCTGGTGGGGGTGCCTGGCATGCGAGACGTCCGTCACAGAGGCTGCTCCAGAGGTGGGGGCTTGAGCAGGAGGCCAAGCACTGACCAGGCCGAGCCGAGGGCCGGGGCCTAGCCTGCTGCTGGGCGCAGCCCGAGAGGCCAGGGCGCAGCCCGGGAGCCCTCAGGGACCCTGGCCTGCTCCATTCCAGCCCGGGCAGCAGTGGACCAGCAACTGCCAGACCTGCGTGTGCGACGAAGGGTCCGTGTCGGTGCGGTGCGTCCCTGTGCAGTGCGAGCCCCAGCCCCAGCCCCCGGAGTGCGGCCGGCTTGGCTTCGTGCCTGTGACCAGGCCCCTGGCCGGCAGCCCGTGCTGCCAGGAGACACTGTGTGGTGAGCCCCGCTCCCCGCGGCCAGGCAGGGCGGGGGCGGCTGAGGAAGGGGCACAGCGCGCCGCCAGCAGGGCCTGCGGGCGTGGAAAGGCCACTGTGTCCTGGTCTGACCACTGCCGGACCACTGAGGTGGGGTGGTTCTTCCACCTAAAAATGAGGCTGGTGATCTCTGGTCTGTCCAGGGACTTGGGAAGGACCGGGAGGTGGCAGTGAGGGGACCTGAAGAGAACCGACAAGGGCCACAGAGCAAAGACTCTCCCTTGGCTCTGATGTGGGGAGACCCTGGGCACTGGCGCAGCGGGGGGGGCACGGGTCACCCCACGGTGTGCTGCTTCTCCCGCAGTCTGCAACACGAGCACCTGCCACCAGAGCCCCCCGGAGTGTGGGCCCGGAGAGGAGCCGGTCCGCACCCAGCAGGAGGGCGAGTGCTGCCCCACCTTCACCTGCAGTGCGTTCCCTGGGTGGTGCTCGGGGCGGGGGGTGCTGTCCGGGCACCCCCACTGCCCAGCAGGTCCTCAGCCCTCCCTTCCCTTCCAGGGCCTCAGCTGTGCATCTACAACGGCACCTCCTACGGGGTAAGGGCCCAGCGGCCTGGCGGCTGGGGCGGCCGGCTCTGCATGTCCACTGAGGGGCACCCAGGCCCCATTCCTCGGCTCCACACGCCCAGCCGCCCACCCCTCCTGCCCTGTGGAGCCGCTGGGGACACAGGGGCCATGGGAGGGGTGTGCAGAGAGCAGGGCGGGGCTGTGGCTCCACACCTGGTAGCCTCCCGGAAGCTTCTGCCCGGAAGTTCGTCGGGGCAGGGGCCACACCCTCCCGGTCCCCTCCTGTCTGCCCAGGACCCCTGCCGCTCAGGGTCTTGCCTCTGCCTGGGGTCCTGCTCCCCTGGTCTGCACCCAGCCAGGGGGCACACCGTGACTCCGTCTGAAGAAAGAGCACCTCACTGTCCTCCAGCCCGCCCAGCCCAGGCAGAGACTCCGGCCCTGGTCCCCACCTGGTGCCTTCACCGCCAGGGACTTGGGAAGGACCAGGGCGGTCACACCCACACCCTCCCCTCCCCTCCCCTGCAGGTCGGGGCCACCTTCCCAGCCGCCGTTCCCTGCCACACGTGCACCTGCCTGTCTGCGGACAGCCAGGAGCCAGCCGTGCGCTGTGAGGAGGACACCTGCAACACCACCTGTCCCCAGGTGAGCGACCCCCAGCTGCCCAACTGGTTGCATCTTTGTCACTGGTATCCAGCCCTCAGGGCAGGTTCTTTAGCTCAACCTTTGCTGGAGTCTTGTTTTTCCCCGAAAGGAGATCACGAAGCAGGAGGATGGTGTCGGGGTGGGGGGGCGCAGGCGGACAGGGCTTGCAGGCTGCTGGGGACTGGGGTCGGGTTCCAGGACGGCAGAAGTCAATGGAGAGGGTGCTGGAAGCAGGGGTGAGGCTCAGGCAGGACAAAGGGGCATCCCCTCTCCCTCAGAGCCAGGCCTGGACGTGTTTCTGTCTGACCCCCAGGGTTCCCAGTATTCGGCAGTGGCTGGACAGTGCTGTGGGGATTGCGTGCAAACAGCCTGCCTCACACCTGAAGGCCGGGTGCTCCAGGTAAAGTGGGGCTGGGTCTCAGCCTTCCACCAGGGAGCCCTCCCCTCCAGCCCTTCTCGGACCACAAGACAATTCTCACCCCAGCCTCCACTCTCCCCGGTGCATTTCAGCCCAACGAGACCTGGGTCAACAGCCTCGTGGACAACTGCACCCAGTACCACTGCCAGGTCGAGAACGGGGTCCACGTGCTGACCCGGAGGCCTGAGGCCTGCCCAGACCTGTCCAGTTGCAGGGTGTGTGCCAGGGGTATCCGACGGCTCCTTGGCCGCCTTGGCCGGGAGGCCCCGCCCGCCCTGTAATTCACGCCTCCGTTCGGGAGGCAACGCCCACCCTGAAATCCCCACCCAGGAAGACGTGCTCAGAATTGCCATGTAAACCACGCTCCTCCCCGGCGGCCCCGCCCTGGAATCCCCGCCCCCGCCCGGGAGGCCCCGCCCCCGAATTCCCGCCCCCGCCCGGGAGGCCCCGCCCCGCCCCGCCCCGGAGGCCCTCCGGAGCTCTCGCCCGCCCCCAGCCTTCTCTGTGTCCCCTGCGGCAGGGCATCCTCAGGAAAACCGGCTGCTGCTTCTCCTGCGAGGAAGAGGGTAAGTCGACGCCGCCCTCCCGCCCCAGCCCTCCAGCCCCCCAGCCCCGCAGGGTCGGGTCCGCTGAGACGCCCCTATACCTATACCGCCTTTCCTCTGTCCAGACTCCTGCCGGGTCCGCGTGAACAGGACGGTGCTGCGGCACCGGGGCTGCGAGGCCCCGGTCAACATGACCTTCTGCGAAGGCTTCTGCCCAGGAGCATCCAAGTGAGTGGGCCCTTGCCCGCCCCCGCCCCACCCGGCCCCGGGCAGGCCAGCCGGAAGGCGCCCAGGCGGCAGGAATTGCTGCTTCGTGACCTTCGCCGCCCGCCCTTGGCCTGACGCCCTGCACTGGGTCCTGGGTGGTCCTGAAGGGGAGAGCGTGACCACAGAGGAGCTCCCTTCTCTCCACATCATCTGTCCGTCTGCAGAGTGCCCCTCAGAGCCAGGCCCAGACGGCCACGCACAGACAGCTCGCTGGGTTCCGGGGGCAGACTCGGGGCCTTTCTCGGGCCAAGCTCTCAGGACAGAGCCAGCCCCCTGGCCTAGGCCATGGCCAGCTGTGAGCCCTTGGCCAGAAGAGGAGGGTGGACCGGCCCAGGGCAGGTTCATGGAGGAGGGGGTCTCTGGGGTCAGCAAGTTCGGTGTGGGGAGAGGCTGCCTGGCCGGGAAAGCTAGGGATCCAAAATGACCCCAAACACCCACAGGGCCACCCCAGGCCAGTGCGGCGAAGCCCCGTGCATGCAGACAAACACCGGGTGGCACGGGGCGGTGAGGCCGCGTCTGAGAAGCCGTGTGTCCCCAGGTACTCCCCCGAGGCCCAGGCCATGCGGCGGCGGTGCACCTGCTGCCAGGAGACCAGAGCCCACGAGGAGGCAGTGTCCCTGCTGTGTCCCGACGGGACGGCCATCCAGCACACCTACACCCACGTGGAGCAGTGCAGCTGTGCCCCTGCCTGCGTGCCCTCGCCGGCAGCTCCCACGGACGGTGCCTCTGTCTTGCTACCTGTCTAGGGCCACCACTGTCTGACGCCATTCTGCCTGCCCTGGGTGGAACCCACACCCCGGCGGGGGGGGGGTGCTGTGGGGGTCCCGCTGAGGAGAGCACAATGCAGGGAGCCCCTCCGGCCAGTCCTGGTCGCCCGCCCTGCCATCGGCGCCAGCCTTTCTCTGGAACAAGCACCCCCTCCGCCAGACTCGCCCCTCCCTGGCATCAGAGGGGCCAGGCCGTCAGGCCCTGCCGTGCCTCGGGCCCCGTGGAGCGTGGATTCTGCCGGCCCCTCCTGCAGCGCTGACACCTGCCCGGGCGGGCCGTGCTGCCCCCCGGGGGCGGTGCAGGCTGAGTGGCCGCCTGCCCACGTCTGGACCTGGGGCTGAGGCAGCCACGGCCAAGGGGCAGCCAGGGAGGGGTCGGTGCCCGAAGCACTGCCTTAGCTCCCCCAGTCCCGACCTCGCAAATAAACGCAGAGCATCGTGCACACGTGCTGGTCTTGGCCTGTTTTCCCGCCGACTGGGTCCCCCGGGTCCCCTCCACCTGGGGACTGGGCTGTGCGGGGACCTTGGGGCCTGTGCTGGACCTGCTGGGAGGGGCAAGAGGGCGGGGGGTGGGGCACGGAGGCCCGGGTCAGTCTCGAGCGGGCTGTGGGGGCCCTGGCAGGAGCTGGGGGTCAGCCAAGGGCTCAGAAACACCCTCCCCATTATTTCAAACGCACAGGGTTCGTTAGGAAACTGGCCACAGATGGTGAGGCCTGGGCAGGAAGCAGCTGCTCCGCAGGCGGGGCTGCATGGGGGGGCGCGGGGCGCGATGCTGCTCAGACCCGGGCAGCCGTTCCCACCCACGCCGGCAACCCTCCTCCAGCGGGGCCCTTTCTCCGGGGCACCAGGCACACTTCGACCTGAGTGCTTGTCGCCTCCCCAGGGCAGGGGTCCCCACTCTCCTCTTGGCTGCCCCGAGAGCAGGGCCCGCTGTCCGCATGTGTTGGGGGTGCAGGCCGTGAATGCGCCAGTCAGGCGCACGCATGGGCCCTGGGATGCGGGGGCTTGACCCTCGAAGAAAGGAGAAACGACTCCAAGTGGACAGGACAGTCATGGGCGGCAAGGCCATGCTGGCCGGCGGGGTGGGGGAGGGGGCGGGGGCGCAGGGGCAGCGCGTGGGAAAGTCTACGTGTGGGGAAGGGGCCTGGGCTCTCTTCAGCGGCTGCTGCCAGCACTGCGGCCTTCCTAGCCTCCTGGGGGGGGTGGGGGGCTGGTCGGGACAGGCCGCCTGGGAGGCGGCCCTGCGGGCTGGCGAGGCTGCAGGTCCCCTCGGGGTCACCCCTGAGGCCACCTTCTGGGAGCTCTCCCTGTGTCCCACAGTCTGAATTCCCGGGGCTCTCTGAATGTCCTAGTCTATCACGTCCGGCCCCTGAAGGGGACAAGGAGGAACATCAAGGAGAAAGGGCGCTGGCCATGAGGTCCGCCTGCAGTCACTTCAGGTGACGGGGGCTCGCAGCATCAGGGAGGCGCAACGGCCACCCCGCGCTTTGCACCCCCGTGAGCGGAAGCCCCGGGTCTGGAGCACAGCGCCCTTCTCGCACACCGGCTCCCACACGCCGTGCCAGCTGCCCCGGGAAGGTGGGTGTGGCCACCTGCCCCGCGTGGGGGGTGGAGACAGGTAGCAACTGTGCTGGGAGCTGATGCCAACCTCCCTCCGCTGTCCAGGTCTCCCCGAGGCTGCAAGTCTTCACCCAACAGATGCAGCTGCCAAACAGTTCGGCCAGGAGATGCTGCCAGCGACACTGCCCGGCCCTCCTGCCCCTCCTGCCTCCCGCACGCCGCCCGCGCTCACAACTTCCACCCGCCCAGGACCGACGTCCCCACACGGCGCCGAGCAGGGGCCTGGCTCCACTTGTCTCGAGTGTTCCCCCCGCACTGCGGCCCTGCACTGCCCCCGTGCCCTGCTCTCTGCCTGTCATCTCACTACAGACCAGCGGTGCCAGACTCACGTTCGCCGGGGGCCACGCCAGTCGCGCAGTGGCCTTCAAAGGGCCGGATGTCACGTTAAGGCTGTGCAAATGTAACTGCTCCTTAACAGTTAAGCGAGAGCTCAGCGCTGCCGCAGGGTAGAAGGTGCCGGGCCGGATAAAACAGGGTGGGGGCCGGGTTCCGCCCACGGGCCTTGCATTGGCCACCTGTGCTCTAGACAATAGACCTTAGAGTCCTGATTTTTTGTTGTTTTTTTTTTTTTTTTTAATTTTTAAAAAATATTTATTTTTAGAGAGAGGTGAAGGAAGGGAGAAAGAGAAACATCAATGTGTGGCTGCCTCTCATGAGTACCCACCTGGGGACCTGGCCTGCAACCCAGGCCTGTGCCCTGACTGGGAATCGAACCGGCAACCCTTTGGCTCACAGGCCAACGCTCAACCCACGGAGCCACACCAGCCAGGGCCTGGTTTCCACCTGAGTGCGTCCCCGTAGCCACACTCTCCCCACAACCGTGTCCTGGCTCTTCTTCGCCACCAGGGCTTCCTGCCGAGCTAAGGACAACTATAGCTCCCCAGCTTCCCGTTCTCTCTGAACGAAGGAGTTTATTGCTTTGGTGCTGGCGGCGCCTTACGGCTCAGAGGCCGTGAAGGAGACGGTCCCTGGGCCGTTCCCGGGGTGTGTTACAACTAAACCAAACACTGAACGTGTTTTCCACCACGGCACTGGCGGCCGGGAGGCGAGCAGGCTTGAACAACGGGCGCCTGCGCGCAGGAAGCTGGCCCGCCATGCCATCTGAGGGATGCCGCAGGCGCCTTCCCACCCCGTGGGCTTCTCCTCCGTCACTGGGAGGACCGTGGGGCCCATTTTTTCCTCCGGGGCTTAAAATTCTAGGGACACCACAGGCTTTGCCCAGCGCTGGGAAAGGGAGTGCTTTGGGGTTCCTTACTTACAAACTTCAGACTTCAAGTGATGCCCACCTGCAGTGGCCAGCTCTCCCACAGAGACTGCTGGGCAGCTGCCCACTGCTCACAGGGGCGCTTCGCGATCAGCTCTGAAAACGGAACCACAGAGGCCGTGAGGACCCCCGGGGCCACCGTCTGCTCTGGGCCATGGTGGGGGCCTGGCCCAGGGCCCAGCAGCCCCCTCGACGCGACCCTGCGGCCAGTCCACTGCAGGGCACTCGCCTGGACGCGGTCGCCAGCCCTGCGGCTGTGAGCTGAGTTACAGACACTCAGGGACACTAATGGTCAATTTCCCTGAAGGACTTTAATTCTCTATTTTTATATAGATCATTTGTTAAATTAGAAGGCTGAAAAGTAAAAATATATTTTACAATCAAAGAAAAATCTGGACACTGGACCCACGAGAAAAGCCAGACACACGAGGCCTTGCTTGCGCTGACGCGGAGGAAGCTGGGGAGGGGGCACAGGGAGGGGCCGTTCAGGAGACCCGCAGAGAAGGTGGGAGGGACCACAGCCTGCACACAGGTGGGCGAGTCCAGAGGAAGCAGGGGCCCACCCACCTGCCCGGTGGCTCCCCTGTGCCGCTGGGTAAGGAGCAGCCTTCCCCGTGGGGAGCAGGCCGCCCCAGGGAGCTCAGGTGGAGGATGGCGGAGCCTGCTTTACCTGACAGAGGCCTGGTGCAGTGGGGTCTTTCTCGGATCAATACAAAAGTGTCCGTGAGAAAGGAAAGCAGAGATGTGGCGAGTGTAGGTTCCCTAAACCACTGTGCCCGGCACACCAGGCCACCCTCTGGCTGAGTACGTCCACACTGGGGCCGGGCAGGAGCATGGCCTCCCTGGGGCCTCGGCAACGGGACGGCAGAAAGTGGCGCCAGTCTTGGCCTGTGCCCAGCCGGCTCTGGAGCTGTGCACACTCGAGGAAACTGCAGGCCTGCCTAGCCACCTGCACCCGCTGAGGAGTGGCCGGCTTCGCCGGCACGAGCCGCAGCCGCGGACCTGCGCCCACGGGAGCCCGAGAAGGCTGCTCGCCAAGCTCCAGCTGGTGGGCGGAACCTCTCGGCTGGTGGCAGGCCTGCGCTGAGACCCCCTCGCCGGTGCCCTGCCTCCCAGCCCCGCACTCTCCAGCTCACGGAAACACGCTGTCAGCAGGATGCCTGACCGAAAACGCAGCCCGAGGTGGCAGTCTTCTTGAGGACAGCCTGCCAGTGTGGAGGGGAGGAGCCTGGGGCCAAGGCCTAACTTCCTCCTGCCAACCCTTCAGACTTCCCCACCAGGAGGACTGCGGGACCGCAGGCCAGGGCCCGACTCCTGGGGGAGGGAGGTGACTGCGGCTGGATGCGAACTGAACCCACGAATGCCTGACGCATGAGAGGCCAGCTCACGGGTGTGACTCAAAGTGCGTCATTTCAGGGAGAGTCCTCAAATATCACTAGGGTGTCATGCAAACTGCCCCCACCCTGTGCCCACGGCCAGAGCAGGGCCGGGGTGCGAGCTGCCACACACACACACCTCCCGCCAGGCGGGCAGTGAGCCGGCAGGCCGGACGCCCCTCGCTCAGCAGAGTGCCCCACCCACCACTTTTCACCCCCACTTCCGCTTCTGGTGCACAGGGCAAACAAGGGAAGGCGATGCAGCCCCGCGGAGCCCCGCGGGAAAAGACGGAAGGGACCTCTGAGCTCGGGACAGCCCTGGCCCGACACCACTGTGGGCTGGGACGGGGCCGCCCGGCTGGCCGCACTCAGGCTAATCCCGTGGTTGAGGCCTGGCCACGCCACGCCGGCCCAGGACACAGTGAGCAGCCAGGTGCACATGGAACACCAAGGGAGGGACGCGGGCTCCCAGCCGGCGAGGTCTAGAACAGCCACGGCAGCTGCTGGTGGACAGCGTGGACCTCCAGCGAGGCCGTCCAGCCCCACGGGCCACAGGGCTGCAGGCGTTCGGCCCTCTCAGGCCGCTCCAACAGGAACACCCTCAGGGACTGCGGGGGGAGGAGCGTGTGGCAGTCGAACACGGACGTCCTGGCAGGAAGGCGCGTGGCAGACGCAGGGCACGGCCCAGGGTTTGCTTGTCTCCCCGCAGAGGAGGGAAGCCACCCACAGCCACACCCCGGCCAGCAGTCCAGAGCGGCTGTCAGGAGCCAAACACCCACATGCATCCCTAACGGGGTGTGGACTTGGGCAACACGAGAGTCCACAGCCGGGGCTGCACAGGACTCTCGACAGGAATCTCGTGGGGACCCTGGGTGGGCGAGTCCAAAGGGCTGGCGGCGAGGGGGCGGGGGGCGGCGGGGGGCGGAGTCTAGGACTCCTCGCCCATCTGGAGCAGAGAGTTGATGGCTGCGTCCTTGTTCCCCCTCTGCGCCTCCAGCACAGAGCGGATCACCTCGCGGTCCATGTTGGGGAACATGTCCTGGACGGCTCGCAGGTCCTCCTCGCTCCAGCGGGGCGCGGCGCTCACGGCGGCCGGGGGCAGGGCCACGGGCACCACGCCGGGGCCGCACACGGCCGGCACTCCTGCAAGCACAAGACGGGGTCAGGGGACACGCGGGTCGGCAGCGGGTCCCGGGGCCAGAGGGGACGGCCACCCTGAGGCACAGCACACAGAGGGGCAAGGCAAGCCTCCCCTCCCGACCCTGGTGGACCCGGCCTTGCAGAGCACCTGCCTCCACAGTGGACCCCACCCTTGAGGCTGGCTGTCCGCAGCTGGGCGCCTCAGCTCCGAGGTGAGGGGGGCCTCACCTCTCCTCACAGTGGCGCCTGGCAGGGGCAGGGCCACCCAGGCGGCACCAGAGCAGAAGGGAACCGACCCTGGCCAAGAGGGATGGCTGGCCACGTTCAGGACACTGCAGGGGCACCATGATCCCTCCTTCCTTGTCAGACAGAGGACTCAGGACTGGGGGGGCTGCCTGTCCCATCACTGAGGCACGTGCCCCGACAGGACCGACCTCTCCTGGGGTTCTGAGCCCACCGGACAGGCGCCCGGCGTGCGCGCAGCTGTAGCCACCAGAGGCCCTGCAGACCCGCCCGCTCCCCTGTGGGCCGGTGGGAAGCGGGGAGAGGAGGGGCACTTCAGCCGACTGTGAGGACACTCCCATGTGACAGCATAGCGCTCTCGACTGAGGAGACAGCCTCCGCGAGCCTGGCTCGGAATCGGCCAGGCCCAGCCGTGCGCCCGAGCTCCGGGAGTGCCTGCACTTCCGCGGGAGACACCGACCAGCCCGCTGGTGTGCGCGCCGCGGCCGCGGCGTGAGACTCCAGTGGAGCCACCCCTCCACTCTCAGCCACACAGACACCACCCCCACGGGCTCTCCTGGGCCACAAGCGCTGGTTCTGCAGTCAGCGGCACTCGGACCCTACGGGCACTGGCCCAGGGGCCCCGTGCAACGCAGGCACAGCTGACTGCGCCCTGCCTGTCCAGCGCAGCCCAGCCTGGGAGTTACCACCACCACCGCCACCGTGCAGGGCGACACACAGAGGGACGCCAGGGACAAGGGACGCCTTGGGAAGGGCACGCGCCACAGGAGAGCCCGTGGGACGGGGCCAGCCCCTCACGCCAGCGAGTCTGACCCTCCAGCACACGCCAGCCAAGCGGAGGGCGTCCTGAGCGCGCGGGGCACGCCGGGTGCTGCCTCACACCCGGGGGCCTTCAGCTGCAGATGTCTGTCTGCTGTGAATCCCACTCAAGGGAGCCAGGACGGGTGGCACCGGCTGGCCTTGACCCCAGTTTTTAGCGTGGCTCCGACACTGTCGGCCACCCCACAGGGTCAGGCCGCCTTTCCTCAGACCCCCCAGAGCCGGGTCTCAGAGGCGGGCGGGGCGGACACGGTGGCTTCGCTCTGACCTCTGTCCAAGGTGTCAGCACCGCCGCTTCCCACACAGAGAGACTCGGGTCCGACGGCCTGGCCGCCCCGAGCACGCAGGGGAGACCGAGTCAGCTGCGGGCTGCGGAGCCCTGGAAGGAATCGCAGGACTCGGGCCAGACCCCGCTGCTCAGGACGGTGAGGGGCAGCCAAGGACACTCAGAGGACACCATGCTCAACACTGGCCCCCGCCTGGGACGTCTGCCACGGACCTGGGGTGGGGCACTGGGCGTCGTGCAGGTGACTTGGTGGCAAAGGCTCGGCAAAATTTCTTCCCTCCCCTTTGTTACGTTTCTGTTAGCTTGGGGTTGTTTCAGAACTTAAAAAGGGCAGCAAAGGAGAGTCTCCATGTAAGAAATCTGCTCCTTCCTAAAACAAATACTTCAGGGCAAACTTTGAAGACACTTACGAGAGAACTGAGGATGGAAACCACAGACACACTGTGAATTTCACCTGTCTTGGAAAGCTGACTTCCCGTTAACCCTGCTGGTGGCGGTGACCGTGGGGTGGAACTGCCCCCACACCCCGGCACATGTGCAAGGCCCTGAGTCGCCTGGGCACCTGGGAGTGGCCCCTCCCTGGGGACAGGGTCTTTGCAGGTGCGATTAGGGGAGACTAGCGACACTGGGAGGGGGGCTTGCACCCACCGACGGGTCCCCTCACGAACTGGAGGACACAGGCACACCAAGGAGCATGTGAGGACAGAGGGGACACCAGGGACTCGGTCACCGGTCTAGCAACCCTGGAGCCCAGAAGCTGGACCAGAGGAAGGACCATCCTCACCACAGCCCCGCGAAGCCGTGCTTTTGGACTCCAGCCTCCAGAACGGACGGCGGAGATCCCTGCCATTGGAAGCCCTGGCTCTGCGGGACTTGGGGCACCGTCGGGTCCCCTACCGGCCGCCTGCTCCTCCTCAGACCCCCAGCTCAGGGCGGTGAAAGGACACATCTCATCCGAACTGGGTGGGCACACTGAGGCCCAGGACGGAGGCCCTCAGCTGGCGTGGCCACTGACCGGAGCCTGTGGCAGGCCCACCCCGGCCGGGCGGCTGCCCCCGGCCCACATCTTCCAACCACTGTGCGCCTCAGGCCAGCTCCTGCCTGGTTCCTTTGAGTCTCCATTTCCCCGCTGAGGTCCCCCACCCCTGCCCCCCGTCACTTGGGATGCTGCTCTTCATTTCTGAAACGTGTCACGGCTGCTCTGAGGTCTCTGGTCACCTCGGTCACTTCCTGTGGGCGGGCTCTGCCCTGACTGCGGGCTGCACTGCCCAGTGTCTTTGGCAGACGGCGCCCTCCGAAGGGTGCCGGTCCCCGCCCAGGGCCGCCTGACCCCAGGCGGAGGGAGCGCCCTGACCTGTGTGGGGACCTCTGACTCGGACTCTGACTGCCTCGCTGGGGCTGGCCCGGGTGGTCCGGTGAGGGAGGCGCTGGCGGGACCCCAGCCGTGCTGCCTGACCTGCAGCAGCGCCCTGAGCACCAGCGCCCCACGCAGCACCGGCCACCTCTGCCCGGCCTCTGGCCTTGGCCCTGTCCCCACGCCCCATGGGGCCCACGCGGAGACTCTGGAGCTCCCCCACAGCCCTGCTCTCAGGGGTCAGGGTCCGGCACAGCCGGCACTGACCCAGGAAAGAGCTGCTCCCTCAGCTCCTCTGCCGAGTTTTCCTGTCGCAGCCGGAAGTGAGCGCCAGCCCACAGGCTAAGAATCCGAAAACTCAAAGACGTAGAAGCTACAGAGCAGCCTGCCTTTGCTGCGCCACCACAAACGGCTCATCTGCAGGGGTAAGTAACTTCCAGAGACGAACACGACGCGACGGCCCGTCAGACAGGAACGCGCCCTGTCCTGCAGCCTCCGTACTGGGACGTGGAAAGGCCGCGTCTCCACCTTCCCACGAGCTTCGACTTCCCTGACCTGCACCCGCAGTCGGGGAAACGCAAGCTCTACCTCCTCTGCGTGCGGAAACCATTTCAGGCGTCACCTCTGACCCTTGCTTCTGGAAGGGTCCTCACGCCTCCCGTGAGGCCCAGGCTGTCTCTAGGCCACATGCCAACCCCCACAGCACCCCGACATTCAACAGCACCTCAGAAAGGCCCCCGGGAGGGGAGCGGCACTCACCTGTGAGTGGCACGTAGCCAACGCCCTGCTGGTACACGGTGGGCATTAGGACCACAGGCTGCGGCGGCATCACCATGGCGGCCGGCACCGACTGCAACACACCAGAGGCCGCCACATGGTCACAGGGCTTGCACCCATGGGCCACCCCCGCCCCCGGCCAGGCTCACCAGAACGTCCCAGGGGAGAACAGGGCCCAGGACACTCCCTACTGCACAGAAGGGTCCTCCAGGCCATAGGAACCACCCCTCAGGAAACGGGCCGTGGCCCCGTGACTCAGCCTGGCCCAGCACAGCCTCTCCCAGCAGCCTGCTCGGGCTGGACGGGGCTGGGCGGCTCTTCCCGTGACTGCGCCACACCCCCGTGGGGCCCGCGGGTGTTGGACGGAGGCCCAGCCCCCCAGGGTTTGGGGTTGAGGGCTCCGCCACGCTGGCCGGTGCCGCTGCCCGGGCCGTCTGGGGCTCGTGTGGGGCCAGCCCTGGCACCCGCCCCCCACCCCCACCGGGCCGCGGGCACACTCACCGAGAAGGACATGACCAGGTTGATCATGCCCTCCTTGTCATCACCCTGCCGCCCACTCAGGCAGTACCACTTGTCCTCCACCTCGCCCTGCCTCAGGGCCTCAGAGATCGTGATGTGCGTCCAGGCGATGCGGTCATCCATGGAGAAGGCTCGCTGCGGGGCGCAGGGAGAACCAGCACTGCGGACTTCGCCCCGCCCCCAGGCCACCTCCTGAAGCCCCAGCCCTCCGAGGAGCCCCTTCCCCGGGGTCAGGCCTCTCCACAGCCCCAGGCAGCGTGTCAATGGAGACCAGCTGCCTGGGGACTCAAGGCCACTCCTCCTTGGCGTGGAGGGTCCCCCACACGCCCCAGAGCCCGGGCGGGGGCAGTAGAGATGGAGGAAAGGAGGTGCCCTCCGAGCTCACCACACCCTCCAGAGGGAGCAGAGGGCAGGACGGAGGGGCGGGGCCGCCTCCCTGCCGCGCTGTCCACCCTCACCCATCGAGCGCTCACCTGCTGAGGTACCTGGCTGGGCCGCGGGAGGGACAGGGGGCTCCCAGCCAGGCGCCTGGAGGACCAGGCGGAAGGAGAGCCCCGCTGCCTCTACCTGCCACACGCCACGGACACTCAGGGTGACGATCTGCAACTTGTGCCACCAAGAAGCCCAGTCCCACCTGACACAAGAGTGACCCCTCACACCCGCCCTGCTGACACAGCCTGTGGCCTGCGGGCATCTGGTCTGGGGAGGTATGTGTCAGCCCCACAGGGACATCCCCAGTGCGGGCGTGCGTGGGCCTGGCGCACAGGTGGCGCTCGAGCACCCACTGCCACTGGCCGTGCGTTTCTGGACGTGGAGGAGCCTGCCCTGCACACACAGCCTGCGCTCCTGCTGCGGACGCCAGGGCCCCGCCCCCAGGCGACAGGCTCCACGTCCCTGGAGCCGCTTGATGGTCAGAGCTATGGACACCCACCCCCCGCCCCACCCCAGTGGGGCTCAGCCTGAGCCCAGGGGCCCGGGACAGGACGCCGCCACTCACCTCGTCAAAGATCTCCAGGTAGAAGGAGTCCACGCCAGGGGGCACGGTGCAGTGGATGACTTTGTTCCAGCGCGGGTTCTTGGCGCCGTTGTGGGCCGTGGGCGTCTCGTACACGGCGTAGCCCAGGCGCAGCCGGCAGTACGGGTCCATGCGGGTCATGCCGTAGTTCTTCGCCAGCTTGGCCTGAAATACAGCCGACGTCAGAACCACGGGGCAGTGGCCACCAGTGAGAGCACAGGTGCGTCGGAGTTGTCTGCCCCTACACATGGCACCGCGTGTCCCGGGGCTGAACCCAGGCATTGGGTCTGTGGCGCGTGGCTGCAAGTGTGCTCCCGGGCACCAGCGGCACGGGGAGGGTCCCCACATGAGTCTGCAAGTCTGCGGCAGAGCACGCGGGGCCGTGCCCAGCAGGCGTGATGACAACACTGCTAGAGCGCCGGTTCTCCCCTCTCCTCAGGAGGGGCGGTGGGAGAGGGCGGGAGAGGCAGCAGCCCCAGGACAGAGAGCAAGGGGCAGGAGCCCAGACACGTGGGTCCGACAGGGGCCTTCCCTGATCCAGGGCGGGGCCCGGACCGCCCGCACTGGCCCCTGCCTCCCGCGGAGAGTTTCCATGAGCCCTCCCCTCCTGCAGGTCACAAACCTAGCCTGGAGCCGGACGGCTGCTTGGGATTGGGGGGGCATTCGCAGGGAGAAAAAGCGTGAGTCTGGGTGAGTGAGACGGAGACTTTGGTGGGTCAGGCCGCTGTGAGCAGGTGTTTATTCCAGGTGGACCACAGGCCCTCACGCACACACTGAAACGATGGAACTTCCACCGCAAGCCTGGCCCAGGCAGGCCCAGCCCACGAAAGAACACAGCCACCCTGGGCCCGGGTGACACCGAGGAGGCCGGCCCCACGGGGCGCGGGTCTGCAGACGCCGCGTGGAGAGGTGCTCCCCCTGTCCAGTCCCCGGGGAGGGCAGCCACAGCCCAGTGGGATGGCTGGGGCCACCCCACCCCCGCGAGCAGAGTGGCGTGCTGGCCTGCCCTGGGCCGCCCGCAGGAAGCAGCCAGGGACAGGTAACCCGCAGCTGCTGTGGGCCCCGGGCCCCGCCCCCCGGCACTGGGCAGAAGCCCACAACGGGGGGCTGCAGAGCCGTGGGTGCGGCAGGGACGGCCGACAGCAGAGGACAGGGAGGACCGAGGGCTCTCTCCGTGGCCTTGGGAAACTGTCTTGCTATAGGATGACCCCGTCAGCGCTCAGTGACAGGGACCCTCCTCCAAACACGTGCCGGTGGTTGCCATCAAGGCCGACTTTCTAAAGAGCAGGGAAAGCACACACCCTTGCCGCCTGCCCTGCGCTTCCCAGCCACGGCCCGCCTCCCCTCGCCCCTTCCGAGCGCCTCCCCAGGAGCCTCCCCTGCCTGGCCCACTTCCTCACGCTCGCCCTCCAGGGGCCGTCCCACAGCGGGGCTGCCGCTGAGCAGAGGACGTGTCTCCCACCAATCCCTCCTGTGCCCCTGCTCGGGCCCATCCCACCCCCGCCCTTCGGGGCTGGCAGCAGAGGTTGCCCCGGGCGAGGCCAGAGGCAGCCCTGGAGGCTCACATGACAGCCCCCACCCCTGGAAAGCGTACCCCACCATTCCAGCAGTTTGGGCAGAGCCCCGGGCAGACACCCACATCTGCAGCACCCCCTTCTCACGGGCACGTGTGCATGGAGAAACTGGAATCAGGAGAGAAGTTCCCTGTGTTGACACAGACCCTAGCCCCCCAACCCAGCCACCCCCCCCCACACCCACCTGCACCACGGTGACGTTGAGACGGTCCACTGTGCCCACCGCCCCTCCGTACTGCAGCTGCTGGGCCGCCTGCGCATCCAGCTGGACCTGCTGCTGCTGCGGCGTGGGTGCAATGCGGAGGAAGTCCTGCGGGAGCTCACCGATGTACACCTGCGGCCGGGGGGACACGTTAGCAAGGCCGGGCTGGCTGGGCAGGACCCAGACGCTCAGTTTCTTCAGCCCGACAAGGAGAGGCCACTGTGGACAGGCGTCCAGCCTGGGGCCCCTGTCACTTGGCAGGCGCTGGGACACTCGCCAGCTCTAAGAAGGTCATGCTGCTGTCCCTAAAGGAGGGACACGCTCAGATGGGCTTGCTGGGTGGTGTCCTAGTCACTTTTGGGTGTCTCACACCCTCTGCCCACCTGGCCAGGCCCTGCTCACGCTGACGGCGAGGGGAATGTGAGCCCTTAGCAGAGCCGCTCTCCACACTCTGCACCTGACGACCCTCGTTCAGAACACTCAGCCACCCGCCCGCCAGCCAGACCGCCGGAGCTGCAGGGACCACGTCCCATCCCTCACGGCGCTCCGGCTGCCCGACTCCCGACTGGGGAGAAGGAAGGAGCCCAGCAGGGCCTGGATCCCTGGCTGGACAAAGCGTTCCAGGGACATGCTGGGGGATGAAGTCGAAGGGCTCCCAGACACAGTGGAGGGGATGGAAGCCCGAGCCGGTGCAGACCCTAGGCGACGCCCTAGTAACGGCCCCCAGACAGAGTGGAGTGAGGGACAGACGTCTGTGTCCCTGAATCCAAGCCAAGAAATGTGCAGCAGGGCACAATGGCTGAGGGGGGATGAGGACACAGACACCCATGCCTCTGCTCCTTCCCAGGCAGGGTGTGCAAGGCTGCAAGGCAGGAGACGCCGGCCAGGCCAACACGCGCCCTGGAAAGGGGGGAGCTGCAGGACCTGAGACCAGAGACTTCAGATGGCCATGCTGGAGCCAGGCCACAGGGCCCGGTTCCCTCAGTAGCCTGGAGGGCACATCACGGAGGGACTCCCCCCCAAGGGCCTGGGAGGGCTGTCTGCTCAGAAAATTCCCATGGAAGACCCCAGAGTGGCCACCTGAGAAGGCTAGACGCCTGCTGGGCTCTGTGCTTCCAGGGGCGCGTCCCCTGAGGGGGCTCGCTGGCTCCAAATCAAGCAGAGGGGCCAGGAGCCGGGAGCAGGCCCCGGGGCTGTCCCCACACGCTGCACCCAACCAACCGGCCTGCTGCCCCAGCCACAGCCCCCAGAGAGCAGGGTCCCTGTACTGGCCGCCCCGCACGCAGACCCTCTCGGGTGGGGATGTGCCGTCAGAGACAGGGCTGCTGCCGGGGGAACACCTCTCTGTCTCTGCCCGGAGCCTCCGGGGTGGGTGGCCGGGCAGCAGCCCTCCTAAACCCCCTGGGCTGCAGCGAGCGCCCGGGGACCGGGGTGGCCAGGACAGGGGCACCGCCCTCCCTTGGGCCCGGTAGCCGCACTTCCCCAGGGATGTGGGGCAGCCACCGGCGGGTCCCAGGGCCAGTCCTGAAAAGAGGACCCCCGTGCCCTGCGGGAGTGCCGGCATGCCCAGGAGCGCTCGGCCACAGACAGAGGCCCATCGTCCGGCCCTAAGGGAGCAGGAAGCAGGCAGGGAGACACGGGGCTGCCCTGCCCGCCCGCCTCCCAGAGCACTCACACCCGGACCACGTCCCCACTGACTCGAGGGGACGTGTCCTCGTCCACCAGGCTCAGGCCCTGCAGCCAGGTGCCATCGCTTCGCTTAGAATCACACGTGTGTTCTCCAGGTCGAGGATTAGCGTGCTGAGGAGGATAGTCCCACTGGCCACCCCCTGCGGCTGAGGCCCTGGAGCAACCAGGGTGGTCCCTGGGGGACAGCCAGCCACTGGGCACGGGGGCAGTGGTCAGACGGAAAGGGCAACCTCTCTCTGGGGGCAGCGGTTGCACTGCGCAGACAGGGGTCGGGAAAGGCCTCCCGCGTCCGCTTCCTGACCTTGGCCTCTGGCCTGCCCCGTGGTGAGGCAGGGTGCCAGGTGTTGGGCCCTGTCACTGAGCTCTTCTGGGCTTTGTCGGAGAGACCACAGCCCCGGTGGGGGAGACAATGTCCCGTCACAAATCCCTGTGCCCCGGAGCTAACTGCCCCTGGGGGCAGCTGCATGAGCACAAACAGGGAACAAGGCTGCGCGCAGAGGGGACCCGCCTGGCCGGACGGTCGAGCCGCGGCAGCACTGAGGGGTCTGCTTCCCAGCGAGGGACGGCCCACAAGGCCCCGCCCCAGGGTGCAGGCGCCCGAGGAGAGACGATGGCCGCGAGGGGCCCGGGGTGAGCACGTGGGACGGTAAGGGGCGGTGACGCAAACGGGGCAGCCAGCAGCCATGTCCCACAGTCAAGCTCTTCGTGGTGACAAGCGTACCCTGGTGACGAGACACTGACAGCGGGGACACCAGCTGAGGGCACAGCAGCTCTTTGTACAGCTAGCTGCTCCATAAACCTGCACGTACCCGAAACTTAAAGTCCATCTGGAAGAGACTTAATTTAACCTTAAAGATGGAAAGAGAAGGGAGCGTGCTTCGGTCCGAGCAAGCCACTGACCAGCGGGTCTCGACTTGGATGGACCCAGGCACCGGCTCCGGCTCCTCGGAACGCCCGCCATTGTGGCACACGTCCCAGACATGCCCAGGCACCAGCCCGAGTCCTGTCACCGCAGCGACCAGGCTGGGATGTCATCCATAAGCATGTGTTCTCACTGCGTGTCAACCTCTCAGCCCTCACCCACGTGCGCCTTGCCACGTGACGGTGACGGAAGCACATGGACAGTCACGTCACAGCACGGGCTGCGCAGGCTCAGGGACTGGGGAGAACAGGGGCCCGACCTCCATCAGCAGCGTGCCCCGAGGGCGCCGTGGCGGGGGCACGCAGACAGCAGCACCAACAACCCCGACCCCCGGGCCAGGACCCGGCCGCCCGCCTCAGGGACCCCTGCCACAGCGCTGGCCGCTTGGGCAGGACGCTCGCTGCCTCACGGCTGTGCTGTCACCCGGTCCCCATGGCCCAGGCAGAGCCACAGGAGAGGCCCTCGCAGCCTCCCTCGGGGAGGAGCTGCCCCCGCGCCTCCCGCCGCGTGGGCACCTGGAGGAGGGCAGCATGACCCTGAGCAAAAGCCACAAAGGAGGTTTTATGCCTAAAAACACTGTTTAAGAAATGAACGTTCCGGTTTGGGATTTGGTGGGGGGGTGGGATTTCATTTTAATTTACTTACACTTTTCTCCCCGATGGTTTTTTTAAAATCCTCACCCGAAGACATGCTTATTGATTTTAGAGAGACAGAGCTGGAGAGAGGGAGAGAGAGAAACATCCACTGGCTGTCTCCCGTACGCGCCCCGACTGAGGGTCAAACCCGCGACCTTCGTTGAGAGGACCGCACTCCGGCCACCGAGCCACCCTATCTTTCATGTGCGCACGGGAACGCCTACTTGGCCACGCCTCACGGACACAGTGCGTGGGTCACTTCTACTGACTCAGCCTCTGAACCCTGGGGACTGAAAGCTACTCTTACAAATACCAGTCTGTTTTCAAATCGGCAACGCTGTATTCCCTAAGCCGCTGGTTTCCTCCCGCCTGCCCTTGGAGAGAAGCGCAGCCAATAGGCTTATTCCTGGTAACCGCTCCCTCCTGAGCAAGGCCAGAGCTCCCCTCCACCAAGGCGTACTTCTTCTGGAAAGAAAAAAGGATTGGCAAAGTCTGGCTGTTCAAAATAAACACTCTTCCCAAGCCCCAGTGCGGGTCTGGCTCAGAAGCGGGTGTACCTGGTCTTGCCGTGCAGTATGGGAGCTTGCCCGGTGCTAATTAAGCTAATTAAGCCACAGTGCTGGGAGCCGCCCGCCCGCCGTCTGCCTAAGCTCTGAGTCTGTGCCGTTCATGGACTCGATGGCAACACGGTGCCCAGGGAGACCTGTGGGAGTGCCGCCCGCTCTGCCTCCTCCGAGAGCAGCCGTCGTCAGTCCTGGAGCCCCCGCAGCCTGGCCCCAGGAGGCCCCCCGCACCCTCACCGCACCCCAAAGCTGGTCACAAGGCTCTAGGCCAACCTGCCCTGCACAGCTGGCACAGTGGCGGGGAGAGCTGGGTCAGGTTGAGGCTGCAAGGGACAGAGGGACACAACGCAAAGCAAAAGCTCCTGTGTGGGCAAGTCAGGAGCTGCCTGGGGAGGAGGCGCCCCAACCCCAGGGACCATGCCCGCTGCGCCTGGAGGAGACTGAACCCCTGGGGCCTCCTGGTGCATCTCAGGAGCCCGCCCCGCCTGAAGGCCCGTGGGAGGACGCTGGCCGCTCGTCACCCAAGGCCAGAGCTCAGCATGACCCAGAGTCTGTCCCCCCCATGGTTGCTGAAGGGCTGGGGACGGACGGGCAGGATGAGGCCGAAGACGGCATGTGGACCAGGACAGAGCCCATGAGCCCAGGGGCCCCGCGCTGACCAGCTGGCTGACCGTATGGCGGCCTGCAGTAAGTGGGTGCCAGTGCCCGACCCGGGGCCAGTGAGGGCAGGAGGCCTCCTGCGGCTCTGCACGCTCAGCCCTCCACACCACAGGATGCACAGGCCAGGGGACAGGGCTGCTGCGGCCCCAGGAAACACATAAGAGGAGCCTGGTAGAGGTGAAAGATGCACCCGTGGTCACTGCTCGGGTCACTGATGTTTCTCTGTCAGCTCAGCATCTTCCCAAATCAAGTCGGGAGGAAAACTAACTCCTCACCACACTCAAAGCCGTGACTCCACGTGGGCCCGCGTGGCACCAACGATCCCACCATGAGGCCCTGGTCCAGCGGCTGCTCACGCCCACATGTGGTCCTTTCCCCAGGTCTCCAGGGTCTCCTCCACCTCTGCTGATGTCCTCGTTCCTTGAAACAGGAAAAAGAGGGAAAGGGCCCAGAAGCAACGAGAGAAGTTCGGGCGCCGCCAGCATGTCCTCCCATCCCCACCCCCGCTGCCTGTGTGGGCGCTGACACCTTCCCTTCCAGGCACGAGCGCCCTCCCCGCCCCGCCCTCTCCAGTCTCACCACGAAGACCTGCTCTCGTCCCCTTCCTGTCACCCACGCCCTCCCCAACCTTTCTAGTTACTCAGGACGGGACCGGCGCTTTGAGGCCACGCTGTCTGGCTGTCCCAGCTCTGCCGGAGTCCACGGCAGACTCCAGCACCTGCGAGGGAATGGAGAGGCCGCCGTGTGCACGCAGGGGCTGCGAAGCGGGAGGAGAAGAGATGCATGTGGGAGTGGCTGACACCATGTTCCCCAGACGCGGGGGACCCGTGGCACAGAGCCTCTCGTCCAGGCACTGGGACAGTGAGCCAGCCTGAGGCGGCTCTCCCCTTCCGTGTTCCAATGAAACAAGCCCTGGCCGGGTGGCTCAGCCAGTTGGAGCGGTGCCCCATGCACCGGAAGGATGTGGGTTTGATTCCTGGTCAGGGCACGTACCCAGGCTGTGGGTTTGATCCCCAGTAGGGGCGCATACGGGACACAATTGATCGATGTTTCTCTCTCCCTCTCTAGAATCAATAAAAACATATTCCTGGGTGAGGATTATCTTAAAAAGCCACAACAAACAAAACCAGCCAACCAGAGGGCTGAGGGGGCACCCAGGGCTGGGATGATGTGGGGGGGCCAGTGCGGGTGGCAGAGCACAGATGGTGGGCACCCAGCATGTAGCGAGGCCTCTCAGCGTGCGTGTGGGCAGTCGCTGTTCTCCTAGCACCTGCGCTTCAGCGAAAGAAGAGGGGGGACTTGCCAGGAGGGCCACAGGTGCTGTGGGTGCAGCCTGCAAGGGGTGGGGGTGGGGGTGGGGGTCGGGCCGGAGGGACAGTCAGAGTCAGAACACAGTCCCAGAGACACGAGGGCATCAGCCATGGAGGTTGGGGGGAGACCGAGGCCAGTGGAGGAGACCCCTATGCTCAGGGCCTCCCCAGGAGCCCGTCTGGCAGGCTGAGGGACAGCAGGGAGGTGGCTGAGACGAACGGTGCAGGGACAGCAGATGGGACAGCCAGGGGTGGAGGGTGGGCATCAGGAGCCCAGCGTGCCCGGGGCCCGACCGGACGGACCAGGCAGGCCGGTGGCGCAGGATGCGGGTGTGGGTGGGGCAGAGGCTGGGGAGAACCTGAGCCGGGACTGGCTCTGTGGGCAGTGCCGCGGGACGCCTGACGGGTCCAAAGCGGGAAAGACCACCCCAAGGTTTTGGCCCAAACAACCTGAAGGATAGAGCTGCCACCGAATGGGGGGCAGACCCACCCAACCCACACATGCATGCACAGTGGAGGCACCGGGGGAAGGAAGAGGCTTCCCTGAGACGTCCAGAACATTCTCGGCGGGTGGTGAGGAGCGGCAGGGCACGTGGAGTTCGGGAAGGAGGCGGGGGCGGGGGCGCTGAAGCCCTGAGACCTCCGAGCGAGCGAGCGAGCGAGCACAGACTGGAGCTGTGGAAGGGAGCCCACATGAAGACAGTGACTCCAAGCGGGGACGCCACGGCCCCGTGCCCACTGACGGCAGCTGGTCGCACAGGTCCCTAGAACCCACACGGACAGTTTCCAAACACCTAAGACAAGCTACTCTGCCCCCAGCCTAAAGCCGTGGCCTGCCACCTACGGTCACCTCCTGCGGTCCCTGAGAGCACAGGCGGCTTCCCAGGGATGCAGCCGTAGCCCCACACAACCAACCGCCCCCAGCTCGCACTGTTCAGCCGGCATGGAAGCCAACGGCAGTGGCAGAGGCACGGAGGACGGAGGCAGTGTGTGTGGGGCGTGAGGAAATCGGTCTTCGGAGAAAGGGAAACTGGTCAGGAGGCCCCGGCAGCCATAGGCTGAGTCCTCCCCTCCAGCCCGGCTGGGCCAGCTGGCCAGTGTGAGAAAGGGTCACACGTGAGGACACGAGGCTCACAGACGCCCGCCCAAAGTCAGAGCTGAAAGTCATGCAGACAGTCCACACAAAACCCCTGGCCGGGCTTCACGGGCACTAATGGCAGAGCAGTGGCGACCGGAAGAGGGTGTCGGATGCGGGGGAACCGGAGGTGGACCCCGACTGCTTCCCAGCACGGGGGCCCAGAGAGGAGGCAGAGTGAGCGCCTCCCGCGCGGCGAGAACAGCGCGCCCTCCGGGGCTCTGACGACAGCGGCCCCCACGGACGTCCTGAAGAACCAGCTGCAGGCAGGCCAGTGGCCTCTCTGAGGGTGTGTGAGGCAGGGAGGACTCGGGACAGGGGACAGCGAGCCCAGCGCTCACACACTGGACAAGCATCAGCTCCACGAGTCCCCTCCCGCAGGAGAGAAGATGACACTCGGCAGGCCGGCACTGCAGTGGGATGCGGTCGCCCAAGCAGCGTGCTGATCGGGAGGGGAAACAGCGGTTAAGCCTAGACCCTGACACGTCCACGTGCCACTATTTCTAGGACGACCATGAAGAGAACAGAAACACAAACCTGCATACATTTTCCAAACTAGCAAAGAACAAAAGGATGAATTTTTTAAAAACTGTATTTACTCAATTCAAAACAAGGCAAGGAGAGAAAAAGAAACAAAAACTAAGACAAATAAAAGTACAAAATGCTGTGGCTGGCATGGCTCAGTGGACTGAGTGCCAGACTACGAACCTAAAGGTCGCCGGTTCGATTCCCAGACCAGCACATGCCTGGGTTGCAGGCCACGTCCCCAGTAGGGGGCACGTGAGAGGCGATGGATGGATGGGTGTATCTGTCACATGTTGGTGTTTCTCTCCCTGTCTTTCCCTCTCCTTTCCCCTTGCTCTAAGAGTAAGCAAATAAAATCTTAAAAAAAACGCAACTATAAAATCTTTTTTTTTTTTTTAAAGAATTGTGTATGTTTATAAAGGACACATGGACAAAACCAAGGGAGAGTGTGGAAGCAAGGAAGGGAGGTGGGTTTGGCTGGGGTGGGGGAGAGTGGTGGGGGGAAATGCAGACAACTGTACTTGAACAATAAAGTAATTTAAAAAAAAAAGAAACGTGTATGTTTAACAACACACTTGACCCCGGGCCCGTCTGCCCGGACTTCCGGGAGACCTGCGGAGTCAGAGCTGCCTCCGACGGAGCCTGACGGCTGTCCCTTCGGGCGACGGGCACCGCCGTGCTCAGAGCCACGAGGCCCAAACGCCTCCCGAGTGCCGGCGCGCACGGCAGGGGCCTCCGCAGTCTTGGTTGTCGCAGGTGCCCGTCGGGTGGCCTCTGAGACCTGCGAACCCGACAGAAACACTGGGCAGAGAGAGCTGCCATCACAGAAACACCAGCGCCGCCGAAATCGGGGCGACCAGCACAGGGCGGGGCCGCCTCTGCGGCTGTGCAGGGAACACGCAGCCCCGAAACACAAACAGCACGTCCCCTGAGCCCCAGCAGAGAGCCGCGGGGGAGCTGCTGCAGGAGACAACAACACAGGACTGAAGGCCGGGGCCATGCCCGCTGGTCTCACACACGCTCCACATGCCCCCTCGCCACGCCCCTCGGTGTCCCATGGACCCACGGAGGAGACTTCCCATGCCTGCCCCCCCTCCAACCCCGCACACTCCCAGGGACCCTGCCTGTCACTCCTGATTACGGGGGCAGGGGGCAATGGTCAGACTTCAGAGTCCATCCCGAGTGGAACCCATTCCCGGTGGGCAGGGATGGGGTCTGGGGTGCAGCCCGCTGCCCGGGGTGGACATGGCACAGCAAGCGTTGGCCCAAAGCTGCTTTTATCAGCACGCGCGGCCCGCCACTTCTCTCAGTGGACGGGCCGAGCCCCTGGACTCCCAGCACCTCCCCAGCACCCAGAGCACGGGTCAGCGCCCCGCTGCTGAGGGAGGGCCTCTCCACCAGGCTCTGCTCACTGGCAGGGGGCCCTGGCAAGCACTGGTCGCCAAAGGGGCAGGCATCGGGTGGGGGAGGCAGAAACTACAGAGGACGAGTGCCAGGAAAAACTGGCAATGTAGCCACCAGATAAAACTCAAGGGCCAAATCCACGTGCCCCCCGCAGTCCTGCTCCCGGCGGCGCCCCTTCACAAGCGGCCACCCGCACCCATCAACTCCCTCACTCAGCCCCCCAGCGTCAGGCTCTTCCAGCACCTGACTCACCCCAACCCCCGCCCGGGGCAGGCCGCCCCCGCTGGCCACCGCAGACTCCCACCTCTGGGTTCAGACCCACAGGTCTGACCGCAGCCACCCCCCAGGGCTCCTCTGTGTGGTCACATGACACACCGTAAGTGCACAGCCACCCGGGACCCCTGCCGCGACGGCGCCTGCTGCAGCCCAGCAGCTCCGGAGCAGACTCAGCGCTACTGCCCGCCCACAGGTCCCGGAGTCTGGTCTGCGCGGGCTGCCCAGCGGCCCACGGACACGGGGCCGCTCCGCCGCCACCAGGAGAACCGCGGAGGTCAGACAGCACGTGGGCGCCTTTACAACACCGCCCGTCTGAACACCGACGCCAGCCCCCCACCCAGGTTTCAGCTACTTCAGCTGCGAGCAGTCGCCGAGCTGAACGCCCCTCGGGAAGGCGCGCACAGGAGAGGCTGGGGACCGGGAACTGAGGACGCCAATGGCCCAGGAGCGGCCGCCTGAGCGCGGCCTCTGCTCTGGGCACAGACCCGGGAGCGCTGCCCAGCGGCCTGGCTTCCTCCGCGGCTCAGGCGCGTACAGGGGAGCTTGGGGCCACCAATCGCTGCAACTTGGCAGGAGCCCCGATACCTGTCTGCCTCGGGCTGTTCCCGCCCGGACCCCCGAGCTACCGCGCGTCGGGCCGGCGCAGCCTCAGCGGGCCTGCGCCCCAAGGGGGCTCTCTCCGGCTCGGAAGGCAGATGACGTGGAAAGGCTCCCCCCCTCCAGGCAGGATGGCCCCCGCGTAGTCCGAGGGTGCGCTGCCCGGCCCGCCCTCACTCGCGCCCACCTCAGGACACCGCCGCGCCCGCGAGCCCCCCTCTGCCCGGAGAGAGAGGGTGGCGGCCCGCGCGAGGCTCGGGGCCTCTCCCATCCGTGACACAGGCGAGGAGTCCGGATACTGGTCGGCCAGGGGACCTGTGAGGTGCAGGAGCGGCTCCTCCATTCCCGGGCCCTCAAGATACAGGGCCCTCGGCATCCGGGGACTGGCCCCGCCGACCCCGCTGGAGGCCCACTCGCTCGCCGGAGCCCGGGAGCCACACCGGCCGCCTGCGCCTGAGCGGAGAGCCCGCCCGCCCGCCCGCCGCGCCCCGCCGCGCCCGGCCCAGAGCCTCACCGGCCCACGCTGCGTGCTGACGGTGGTCGCCATGGTGCTCCGCTGGCCGGCCTCTCCCACCGACAACTGACGAGCCCGCGACCCTCCCTGCGGAGCGTGCGACACCGCCAACGGCTGTCCCTGCGAGGCCGCGGCCACCACAGTCAGCTGACGGCCGCTGGGCTCCGGCGCGGTACACTGCGCAGGCGCGCGCGGCACCGCCCCTTCCGACGCTGCGCACGCACACACACGCGCTCTTGGCCAGCGCCTGCGCAGTCACCCCAGCCGCGCCCTGCAGCCGGGCGGCTGCAGGCACCTGGGTTCCGCCTGAGCAGGTCGCTCGGCTGGTGGAGCACGGAGCTACCTTGGAGGTGGGGACCCGCGGTGCCCCTCCCCGCCCGGGGCCTCCGCAGGGCTCATAGGGAACTCGAGAGTCAAAGATTTTAGCTGTAGCTCTGGTAGATAGTCGTAAATGACTAATGCCCGTGGAAAGCTGTTGTTTCCGGAGCCGGGACGCGTGAACACGTGACTCCAGCAGGTAGACAAGCAGGTGAACCTTCGCGCCCCAGAGGGGTCTGCAAGCCCCGAGATGGTTTCGGAACCACTGTGTCCCAGGGAGGGAGCACAGTGAGGCAGATAAAGAAATACTAGGAAAATCTGCGGACTGCAGCTCCTACCAGATTAACCTTTTTTCCAACCCCTTACCTACCCTATTTTTCTAAGGCTGGTTTCAGATGAGATGTTAAGCCAGTTTTTAGGGTACGTTACCCGTCGTCTTCGCAGATCACCGGCATCTGAATAAAGCACCCATAAATATTCAATTTTTGTCTCTGCTTACTGGTTCCAGTAGCGAGGGGCAGTTGACCTTCGCGGTTTCAGAACCAGCTCACGATGGCCCTGTGCTGTTTGTAAGAAGATACTGAGTCGCTTTTCAGAGACAAGAACCAAACCCCCAAGTCATGTGCCAGAAGCAGCACTCAGGAAAGTACTTTGACTTCTACCTGCACCCAGGACCAAAGTGGCCTGTGTCCCACCGAGCCAACAGGCGGCCGACATGAGGGGAACTTGAACTCCAAATGCTCTCAGAAGAGCAGGGTCTGCTGTCCTGGAGGATCCCATACTGAAGCCCCTTACCATATATGGCCAAGCACTAAGGTCCTCCAGTTACCCCCCACACCTCCACACACCATCTCCCCCAACCCCGTAAGCCTGCCCTGAACCCTGGATTGGGACACAGATCTAAGTGGTACCTCCTGTCTCCTCAAAACACTGGTGCCATGGTATCACCTATGCTCTTCAGGTAGCGAACCCTGTTAGGTAACAGCAGTCCCCAGTGTCTCAGGGAGGAAAGTCTCCCCCTTGGAGTGCTGCATGAGCAGAGTGGAGGGTCCTGATCCCAGGCACCAGTGGACAGCCTCCTGCAGCTGTGCAAGCCTCCTGGGGTGGGGGCGGGGTGGGTTGAGAGGCAGGAGAACAACACAGACAGCCGGCATTAGATGCTTGATTTACCCCCCAAATCATCTGAGAGGTAGAGCACTTACATGTACATTTTTAAAACTAGGAGTCAAGCTAAAGGAAAGACGAGTGTGGGCTGGAGTGCTTCAGCAGGCCACAGAAAGATGGGGGTCCCTGTGTAGGAGGAACAGGGCTGTCCACTACCTGGCCTCCGTGCGAGATGGCACCTAAGCCTCCCACCACCCGCAGCAGGAACTGAAGCTGCCAGCAGTGCCTGGTTGGGGGACATCACCAACATAATCAGGAAATGGGGCTGCGACTTCCCCACTCCAGTGTCCGTGATGAGGCCTGAGGTGGTCGTATCAGAGCTTCCTCCCTCCACCACTGGTCTCACGTTCCCCTTCTTCTCTGCCAAGCGCCGTGGCTGTGTCTGGCCTAGAGTTTCCGGAGGACAGGGGTTCCTTCAGAGTCTCCCTTGGAGAAGGAAGGGGAAGAGGCCTGCCTTCAGCCGGGCCTGCCGTGCTCCTGCGGGGCATAAGAAGGGACACAGATCATCGAGATGAGATGAGGCCACCCTGACCACGAGGCATCCACACAGCACCAAGACTGCCTGGTCAGCATGTGTGAACACAGGCAAAGCGCGACCCCACCCACGCCGAATGGCCAACACCTCGCTTCCCGGCTGGTAAGACTGCCACTGCTTGCCAATCGCCGCTGGAGCTTGCCGTGGCTTTCCCTCCTGCTAGATTAGAATTATTAAGAAGCCTAAGGATAGAATTACCCTGCTTCCGACAGCATCCACCCTAGAGGAGAATCCCACCGCCTTAACCCTCCCCGTCACCACTGACCGAAGCCGGGGCCCTGTCACAGCTCTCTTTCTAAAACCCGCCGGCTGAGTGCCCCCTGTCTGCCCGCGGTATGCTCTCTTAAGCTCCACGAGTAACAACCCCACCCCGCTGAGTTGTGGGTGTGTTCCTGGTGGGCTGATGAGGGGGCACTGGCACCCCCAAGGCCTGAGTTGTCCTTTCCCTCTGTGTACACTTTCCAGAGCCTTCCACAGCATGCTCTGTGCAATCACCAATGTGCCAAAGTCGCTGAGTGTCTCAGCCCCTTGGCCTCCCGTCTCCCTGCCCTCCACGTGTACTGCACCCCAGGAACCGCGATGACACTGCATGACACAGATGCCAGGGCCCAGCTTCCCCCCAGCAAGGATTTTATTCATGTGCTTGTCAAATATATGAGCAGCCCAAGCCTAGAGTCCCATTTGGATGGGGGGCCCTGTGTTCTGGGGACGCTTCTGGTGGCACTTACTATATTGGTCAGAGTCCCACCAAGAAACAGATGGCTCAGAAAGATAATTGGAGGAATTTTCAGATGTGACCATTTACAAAGGAAGGGCAGAGTTAAGGAACGAGCAGGACACGGTGAGGCAGGGAGGGATTTCATCTCCGGGAAGCTGCTCCCACCCTTTGAAAGGACAAAGAATAGGGGCCCCTGGCAAGCACAGACCTGCACGGAGGGCCCCAGCCCTGACCTCCACCGCATCTCCCTCCACGCAGCCAGGTGACGCAGTCCGGACCGCGGCTCCCCGGGGCGCAGAGGGAGGTGGATGCTGGAGCAGGGCGGGCAGACGGAGATTGTCCTCCCTGCGCACCTAAATATCAGCAAGAACCAGAGGACACGGCTCTGTAAAATCCCACTGAAAATAGCAACAGAAGGATGGAAGGAATGCAAGTAAAACTTTTTAAAAAGTGAGCTGAAGCGTTAAGGAAGCGTTGCAAATGTCACCGAGAGGCGTGTGGGAGACCCGAGTACACCGAGGGCTGTGTACCGCACTCACGGACAGGAAGCCTCGGTACCCAAAACCAGCCAGCTCTCCCCAGATGGTCCTACAGAACAGCAATTCTCATTAAAATGTTAAAGGGTGTGGTTTTTTTAAAGGAATTCAACAAGTGGATCCTAAAAGCAACATGAAGAACAAGGCTGAATAATAGTCAAAACACTGCAGAAGAAGGAGAGGCAAGGAGGAGGCAGAAGGGGCCGACCCCAGGAGAAGCCGGCCCTGTCACACCACAGTAGGAACTGAGACGAAATGCAGTAACTGGACTGAGGACAGTGCTGGCCCTGCAGAGCAGCGGGGAAAGGACACGTTTTTCAGTAAACGGGCTAAAACAATTGGCCAGCCTTACAGAAGAACTTACCTTGGACCCTGCCTTGTGCCAAACCCAAAAGCAGCCCCTGCTGGAACTGGTTCAGTTCCCAGTTGATGGAGTCAGGGCCTGTTCTCTCGGGAAAGGGTGAGACCAGCAGAAGCTGACCCATTGGGCGGTCTGCGCAGGAGGTGAGGTCTCGGGAAATAGCAGGTCTGACGACGGGAGCCGCCGTGAGCCAAGCGTGGCGGAAAGGCATTCAGCAGACGCGGATGACTGGACAGCCAGGGCCCCGACCATGCATCCCTGAGAAAGGCAGAGGGAGCTCATGCAGAAACAGGCCGTGGGCGAGCCTAACAAGGGGGCTTCCAACCTCAAGTGGGCCTGAGGAGCCATCGCCAGGTGAGATGATGATGAGCCTTTTATTTTAGAGAGAGGGGAAGGGAGGGAGACAAACTGGGAGAAAAGCATGGACGAGTTGCCTGTCACGTGCACACCGCTGGGGACCTGGCCCAAACCCAGGTGTGCACCCTGACTGGGAATCGAACTGGCGGTGACGAACTCTTGGTTTGCGGGCCGGCCCTCCCTCCACAGAGCCACACCAGCCAGGACTGTCTCATCTCAAGTGACTTACACAGCAAACCGATGGCGAGCATGCTTTTGCTGCTGCATTAGAAACAAAGGCAACAGGCAGGTGAAGGGCGAGACGTTCACCGCGTCTGACACCAACGAGTGGCTACAGTGTATCCGTATGTCCTGTAAATCCCAAGGAGAAACGACACCAGACAGAGGGACGAACAGGTGCTGCCGACTGGCGACTGGAGGAGGAGGAGCCGAAGGCCTGACAATGATTCACCCCTTTAGGTCATCAGAACCATCAAAATGAGGAGGGCAGGGACAGCCGGTGTGGGCGGGGCCTCTCGGGGGGCGGGGCCTTACGGGGCGGGGCTCTCCTTGGCCGCTGGGAGAGGCCAGGCTGCCCCCGGGCATGCGCACACCTGTTTGTTGCTCCGGCGTTTGTGGGATGGATGTCTGGGCCTCACTGTCCACCTGCAGAGGCACAAAGAGTAAAATCCGATGGGCCCCTGCTCCAGGGCACTACGCAACAGGGGGGCGCAAAGCAGTCAGTCCCGGTACATTTTTGTAATCCTCACCTAAGGGTTACGTTCTTTCTTATCGATTTCAGAGAGAGAAGGGGGGGCGGAGAGAGAGGAGCATCCATGTGAGAGAGAAACATTGATCGCTCGCCTCCATACACACCCTGACCAGGGACCAAAGCCTCAGCCTTTTGGCGCACTGGACGATGCTCCCATTGACTGAGCCACCTGGCCAGGGCCAGCCTGTGGACCTGCTTAAATCCACACAAAATCTACCGAGCAGCCATTTTCAGAATACTGGGCGCCAGGCACAGAGGCCAGCAGTCCCTCAGACAGGAAATAAGTGAGGCCCAAGCACCCTCTGCTCACTGCCCGGGGGTGTCTAGGTAGCCTTCAGGTTCCCCCTGAGTGAGGAGACCTCGCAGGGAGCACCCGAGGCCTCAGGACTCTGTCCCAGGAGGGCCACCAGACAGGACGGAGCTGCGCAGAAAAGCACCGGGCCCTGCAGAGGCTCTGCCTGCGGTCTCAGGTGAGAGCAGACCAGTGGGCACGTGGGATAAAGCTTCCTGGGGCTGGAGAGACTTCCAGAAACAAGCCAGGTCCTGCCCCCGGGGCCAGGAGCAGTCCCTATATTACAGAACAGACCCGGGGGGTGAATGATACACTATTACCAAATGTACCCACCCTTGTGCTCCGGGGTCCCCCACCCTGTACTAGGTTCACCTTGCCCGACGCCAGGGAAAGACATCTCTCAATGCCAGAGATTGGTGGAAAGGAAAGGGATTATTTATGTAAAGAGTTATACAAACTTAAGAGTAATGACTTAATGCCTTCCTTGAGATCCCAAAGTCCTTTAGAATACAGTGATCCCTCACCTGTCGCGGGAGTTACATTCCAGAGACCCCGCGATAGGTGAAAATCTGCGGAGTAGCGGTGTTATATTTATTTTATTATTTATATATATATATTTAAGGCTTTATAAACCATCCCCACACTCTTATAAGCCTTCCCCACTCTCTTATTAACCTTTCCCACACTCTTATAAACACTTCATATGCTCTTAAACACTTTCTACACTCTTAAACCTATGTAATTGTAACAACATATAAAATTCTATATGGGTACTCACCAGTGAACTATACTACAACTTGAATGATGAAGATCATGAATTACGTAGCTGTGCAGTACTGATGGCAATGAAGATGATGATGAGATGAATGTACTGCACAGCCAAGGAAAGCATCACAGCTCTTCTGAAGGCACCACTTCATCATGCGCTTCATCAGGTGGCGCAGTATCTTCGCCCTGGGCTGTAACTTCCATTTCCGCTAAAGGCGTAGGCATTACTGACCTCTTCGTCCCAGTGATGAACATAGTTATGGGGAGTTGCTGGCGCTGCTTTTTCTTCTGAGTGAGAAGGTTTTCATAAACTGACATGCCACTCTTGATTGTATTTACAAAGTGCAGTGAGCGAAGCCTCTGGGGGTCCCATTCTTCAGCCACTTGCTGAGGTTCTTTGGCCATTCTGACCATGGTTGCAAGACGATCGAGTGTTAGGCCAACCTCCTCCTCTTCTCCAACCCGTAGTTCGTCTTGTTCCTCATCCTCTTCTTCACTTGCTGACTTCGTCATCTCCGTCAGGTCTTCGTCCGTCAACGTTTGTGAGTGGACATCCACAGAGGCAGCTTCTCCATGCATAGAAACGCTCTTGAGTCCAAAGCGTCTCTGAAATTTGTCAAACCAGCCGTTGCTGGCACTGAATGGGGTTGGTCTGGTGGGAGAAGCACTCGACGGTCCTGCTTCTGAGTTGTCGTCCTCGTCTTCATCCTCGCCACCATCATGAATGTCCGTGCTTTCCGAAAAACTAACGTAAAGTTTCTTGGCCTTCGTCCGGATGGTGCTGGTATCCAGCGAGATATTCTTCTTCCTGCAGTCATTTATCCACAGGGCCTATGCAGACTCCATCCTCACAACGGCCTTATTGCGGGAAGTGACCACCCACTTTGCAGTCTTGTTAAAAGTCGTTGTTGGACCTAATATTCTTCTCGTCTTTCTTTATGTAGCGAACAGCAGATCCGCTGATCCCATAATGGCGGCCTAGAGCTGCGTAGCTTTTGCCTTCCTTTAACATGTCGAGAAGTTCCACCTTTTCTTTGATGGTAAGCATGTTCCTCTGGCGCTTGGGTTCACTGCCAGAAGCCTTAGAAGGCACAGAACGTTTGGGTGGCATCATAGGGCTTGAAATAAATTCAAACTTTTACAGAAATTTCACAAAAACACAACACTGCAGAGCAACACTACGCACAGCGATCAGACGTCGATGAGAAGTGGACAAGGAGAGATGCTGAAAGTGTGGGCACAGTGCGGGAGAGCAAACAGACCGATGTCATGGTCACTCAGCCAATCAGCGTCCAGGATACAGAGCACAGTGCTGTGGTTGGCCAATCAGCACCCAGGATACAGAGCACAGTGCTGTGGTTGGTCGCTTTCCATTCCATCAGCCAATAGGGTGCCGTGTATAATCTCACATTGGCAAACTTGCACAAGCAATAGTGGTGTACTGCATTTCCATTGTGTACAGTACGGTATTCATCCGCTGATGAAATACATACTGTATTTTATTTCGATTTAATATTCTTTTATAATATGTTTGAATTAACATTTTTATATATTTATATATTGTTTTAAATTTTTTAGGCAAAAATAATTAAAATCATAAATATTATATAAATACATTTATACCGTGAAATCCCGCAGTATAGCAAAAACTCTGTGATACAGAATTAGATATATATATTTTAAAAACCTGCAATACAGTGAAGCCGCAATAAGTGAACCGCGATATAGCGAGGGACGACTGTACCCACAAACGCAGCCCTTCCTTCCCCTCTGCCCAGTCCAGGGTACCATATCTCAGGAAAAGAAGTAGAAGTCCGTGGTTCTTCTCTGCCCAAGCCGCGTGGTCCCAAAAAAGACGCCGCATGGCTGCGGTACCTGGGTTTAAATCCCAGCCCCAATCTTCCTCTGCTGCACCATTTCCGACTCCGCCCACAATTGGCCGCAGCTGCCAGCATTCCTGTATCCTTCCAGCTTTACCAGGCTGCCATAGTAAGACCGGGCAGGTGTGGCCCCGTGGTGTGGAGCCAATCATCTCCAAGCTGATACGCAGGCGCTGTAACTAGAGGGAGTTGCCTCCCAGTTACATCCTGGGTGGAAGTCACGCCCATCCCCCTGGCTCAAAGCATGGCCACAGCTGTTTAACATATCCACAAAACCAGTTAAAGGTTATAGATATGCTAAATGACCATGCCAGAGGTTATCTGCAAAACTGGTGCTATGCAAAACAGCTCTGAATGGTCCTGCTCCATGTGTCCCATCCCCCAGACTGTGGGGGTGAGGACATCCCATATCTATTTTTCTAATATTTCCTGGACACCGAGTTCTGGACCCCATTACAAATCCCTATTTGGGGCCCCCCCACCTTGGCTGCACCCTGTTACACCTACTCCCAGTGCCTGAGGACAACATGATGTCACCGGCAGGACACGGGGGGCTCCCAGGGGCCAGCTTCATGTTGCCAGGGACATAATGGGGCATTTGAAGATGAGTGAGGGCCCACAGAGACCCTAAGGGTCTGTCCGGCAGGCCACGGGGCCTCTGCTGCGCGGGCCTCACATGTGGCTGGGGAGTGCCACGCCCTCCGCTTGACACCCCTAGGGCCCACGGAAACGGGAGGGTGTCAGACGCTTGAACCAGGCTGTAAAGGACAGGATCTGACCGACGTGCACAGGAGACTCCACCCAAACCTCGAACACATGCAGCTGAAGTGAGCATGGGACGCGCCCCCAGACGGAACGGATCCTGGGTGGGAACAGTCTGCCACACACAAACGACCGAATCGCGCTCACGGCTCAAAGTGAAGCTGCGTTTCTCAGGCAACGTGTGGCAAATGGGCTGACTCCTCCCCAGATATTGGGGGGCACCTCCTGCGAGCCAGGCTCTGGGCTGGGTGCAGCTGTTACAGCCGGGGACAGACAAACAGGCAGACAGGGACCCCGCCCGGGGGCGCTGATTTTCTAAGAGGACTCATGAGCAGTGGAAAAACCAGAACGATAGACAGGAAAGCATGAGAGGTGTCTGTCCCCACGCCAGTGACAGCCAGTGACACCGGGGAGGCCCACAGAGCGGGCCCCATGCATCACCAAGCAGCACATGATGCCTCCCCGCACGGTCGCTCCCTGCACCCCGAGGCGGGTGGCGAGCCGGCCACAGCCTGGGAGCAGAGGCAGAGCTACACACATTCACAGTCTCGCACAACCAGACACACACCCGGAGATATGTAAAGACAGACACACAGACACACAGAGAGAGACACACCACCCAACACACACAGCCAGAAATCACACACACAAATACACAGACATGCACAACCAGACACACAGACACACCGACAGGCAGACACACCTGGTGACACACAGTCTCACAGGCACACACACAGGTGTCTGGCAGAGTGAAGAGACAGCACCACACAGGACGGGGACACCGGCGCCCTGCGCCCGGGGCTCACGGTTTACTGTAGTCACTCAAAGCGCCGGCGACAGGGCCCGAGCACCCGGGCTGGTGCGTTTCTGCCCGGGAGTCCCTCACACTTTCGGGGTTGGAATTCCGCTGTCTGCGTGACTGAGAGTGCAAGTCCTGTGTTTGCCTAAATGAAACACCAGCTACCAGGCTGCAGTGCGGCCGGGTTCAAATGGCAGCTCCTCATGGCCAGGCGGGGGGTGGGGGGCGGCGGGAGCGGGGAGGGCAGCCTGGCCTCCCAGCCCGGTGATCGTGACCTTGCCAGCGGAGTCGCCTGGGAGTCAGGGGGAGGGACTGTCCCTTTGCTTGGGGAAGCAGGAAACCTGCAGCCACGCCCGTTTGTTTGCTGAGGGCACAAGCCTTCCATTAAAATCTCGGTGAGAGATGAGAGCGGCAAGTTTGGGAGGGTCCACAGCCTGACCGCGCTGTCCTCGGACCCGTCAATGGGGACGGTCTCTCCAGGTGAGGGGCAACCTTGACACTCTCCAAGTCATCGTCACTGCATCATCTCGCACTCCTGCTGGATTTACGGTTACTCGACATCTTGGAGGCCTTTGTGCATAGCAGTTTCCAGATTCTGTCTCCAGCGGTCCGTCTGCTGGCATGCAAATGCCCGGCTTCTGCGTATGGAGTCCCTTTATCGGGGTGACACGCACCGCAGGCAGAGCGACTCTCTGAACCATTCCAGGTGCACAGTTCAGGGACATCGGGCACATTCACACCATGCAGCTGTCACCACCGTCGTCTGTGGGACTTTTCCATCTTCCCAAACAGAAACCTGTCCCCTGTGTGTTGGCCATCGTCAGTCAAGGTTGTATTCGACTCCAGAGCTGCTGTGACAAAGCACCACGCGGGTGGCTCAGACCGCAGACACGCACGTCACCACGTTGGAGGCTGGGGTCCGAGAGCAGGCCTCACGAGGTTGGTTCCCCGAGGCCTTGCTCCTGGGCGTGTAGATGGCCGTCCTCTCCCCGTGTCCCCACACGGTCATCCCGCTGTGTGTGTCCTGATGTCCCCTTCTGATAAGGACCCCAGTCATACTGGATTGGCCCCACCCTGGTGACCACGTTTCACCCTCATCCCCTCTTTAAGGACCCATCTCCATGTACAGCCACATTCTGAGGGGCTGGGGTTTGGGCATCAGCATGTGACTCTGGGGACCGCAGTCCAGGCCATGGAGGGAGGGAGTCAGTGGCACGTCAAGCTCCTTCCCCGTTCCCTGGATGGCGAGTGTCACCCGCCCGACCCCTCACCCCGGCCATTGGTTCATTCACAGGGGGCCTCAAATAGGGAAAGACTGAGGCCAGGCACTGAGGCAGGAGCCAGATCAGTGGGGCAGGGACAGGGACACGGCGTGCTGACGGGCTCTTTGGGGTCAGGGGGCCCAGAACCAGGTCAGGCTGGAGTCTTCACAGAAGGGGTTGTGGACTGGGAACCAGTGTGGGAGTGGCCAGGAGCCTGGGACCAGAGGCCCCACAACACCCACAGGAGGCGGCAGTGGCAGAGGAGAGACATGAAGGAGCCTGAGAAGGGGTCAGAGTGGGAGGTGGAAAGGGCCACGGGGCCACGGAGCTGAGGGCACGGGGCCATGGAGCTGGGGGGGACAGAGCCCCGGGGCCATGGAGCTGAGAGGACAGAGCCACGGGGCCACAGAGCTGGGGGAGACAGAGCCACGAGGCCACGGAACTAGGGGGAACAGAGCCATGAGGCCACGGAACTAGGGGGCAGAGCCACGGGGCCACAGAACTAGGGGGACAGAGCCATGGGGCCACAGAGCTGGAGGGGGACAGAGCCTCGGGGCCACGGAACTAGGGGGACAGAGCCACTGGGCCACAGAGCTGGGGGGACAGAGCCACAGGGCCAAGGAGCTGGGGGGACAGAGCCACAGGGCCATGGAGCTGGGGGGACAGAGCCTCGGGGCCACGGAGCTAGGAGCGCGGAGCCTGGCAAACGCCGGTGGCGTCCAGTCTGCCCAGCACCGCAGCAGGCAGGAGAAAGGACAAACGGCTGAGGGATCTTCAGCCACCACCCCGTGGCCACTTCTGAACAGGGCAAGCAGAGCTGAGGGGCTGCAAACCTGTGGAAGGGTGGGCAGGCAGCCCCCTGAGCCCACCTGGGGCCCCGTGAGGCCATCTTCCCTGCCATGGTGCGCCTGCGGCCGCTGCACCTGCACCCCCCTCTGTCCCGGGACCCCCAGTGGCAGCCCAGCCCTCCTTGACTAGGGCCCCCACCCTGCTCCCCCACCGCTGTACCCCGAGGCCTCTCTCCACAAAGACGTGTGTGCCCAAGAAGGCGGCATTTGGGTTTCACAGGGGCCTCCAATGGCTGCGCCCAACTGCACTGGCTTCGCCTCCAGGTGAGCAGCGAGAATCCCTCCTCCTCGCCCTGGTCCCACACCCCCGGGGCTCTCACTGCTGAGCTGCTTCCAGAATGCACAGTCCTGGGGGCTCAGGCCCCCCTGGGCCTTGGGGAGTGAGCAGGAGGGCCTGGGGGCTGGGGACCCAGGGGTCGTGGCTCTCAGGGAGGTGGTACAGGACTGAACTGCTTCTGGCGAGCGTGTGTGCACACACATGAGTGTGTGCGCACGTGCAAGCGTGTGTGCGTGGTTCTGAGCATCTGCCTGGCGATTGTGTGTGAGTGCATGAGAGTGCGTGTGAGCATGTATGGGTGCCTGTGAGCACATGGTAATGTGTGTGTGTGAAAACGTGGGCGTGTGTGGGAGTGCTAGTGAGCACTTGTGAGGGCACGATGGCATGGAGTGCACACGGGGCGCCCCAGGTCACACGGACAGACACATGCAGCCTCGCAGCCTCGCAGCCTCGCCCGGGGCTCGGGAAAGGCGCCTCGTCCAAACCCAGAGACCGGTCACGTAACAAGGAAAAAGTCCCTTATTAAACCCGAATTTCACGGGGAAACACTAATGTTGCAAAAATGCCAATCTACCAGCTACTCGCGTGTGGCAAACTCCGGAGACACGGGCTCCAGCTACAGCGCCACGTCAACTGTAATTACTGACGTTCGACCTCGTCACTCCGTGTTTTTCTCCCGCCCGCGTGAGCGCGGGCTCCGCCTGCGCGGCGGGGACCGGGGGCTCGGCTCCGGGGCGAGAGGGTGTTTGATGTGCTTCTCCCAACGCCGGAGACAAATAATAATGGTCATAAACACCAAATTGAAAACATAAATAAACGGCCTCATCACGAGGCGGGAGGCCAGGCTGCGGCCTCGCCGGGGTCTCGAGAGCCGTTCGTCATTGGACGAGTCCGCACAAAGACAGCTGCGCGGAGACGCGCGCGGGAGCCACCGCGCAGCGAGCCAGGCGCCGTCACGCGCTGTCGCCCGATGGGGCCACGCCCCCCGGGGTTCTCCGCTCAGGGCTTTGGGCACCTGCCCCCCCACCCCGTGAGCTCCACATCTGGAAGGAAGGGGGAAGCAGAGAGCCCCACCGTGCACTGCCCTCCCCACCGCTCTCTCGTCCTGTTTCCCTCCCTTCGCCTCTAAAACTAAATAAATAACATCTTTAAAAAAAAAAAGACCATGCCCCCATCTCGTCCCAGCCTGCGTTTACCATTCTCAATCGTGGTGAAAACGCGCACCGGGGTTGCCCTCAGGAGCGCTGCCAAGTGGGCTCCTCTGTGGTGTCTGGTCACCGAGCGGCCAGTGTTCCCAGCCTGGCGTCTCTCCCCCCATTTCCTACTCGGACGCCAGTGGGGATGCGCAGGTCGGGGGTGAGGAGCGTGGCGGTGCCTCTGCCTCCCCAGCGTGACCCAAGATGGGCCAGGGAACAAGGCCAGGGGCCCTGGACCTTGACCCCTCAGGCCAGAGGTGCCGATGCTCTCCAGACCCCTCCACCCATCCCAGCGACGACCTGCGGACACCTCGCCAAGCTGGGGGCACTCAGAGCCTCCCGGGGCTGCAGGGCAGCGTGCCCCAACTCTGACTCTCTGGAAGGTCCCCTGTGTCCTGAGGCCGGGCCCTGGTCCCCAGGTCCTGAAGCCCTCCTTCTTGGAGCCGCCGGGCCCAGGCTCCTGAGCACCCCCTGCTTCCCCGCCTCCTCTCAGGTCCCCCTCACCCCACCCCGTGCTGACCTGCCAGCTGAGACAAAAAGGAGTGGAGACCGCTCTTGGGGTGACCCCCAGGCGGTGCTGAGGGGGCGGGGCGACAGATGGCAGGGCCTGGCTGCTCACAGCAGGTTTTATTTCCACGATGACCACAGACCGTGAGGCTGCTGGACACCGCAGCCCAGCATTCAAGCCCCTGGATGGGCTTGGTCAAGGCTTTGCTGTGGCAAGCGGCCCCCGGGGCAGGCATTGACCTCAAGGACACAGGACCGTGGGCCTCCGACACCAGGGACAGGCCTGGGGAGACTTCAGGGCCGAGGGCGCTCCCTGTGTGCCCGCCCACTCCGCTCTCTCTGGCCTCCGCAGCCCTGTGCTCCTCCCGCTGTTACCCCACCTCACACAGAGGGAGGGTCAATTCAGGGGTGACTGGACTGGCCACGGAGCCCAAGCCCTTGGTCGGATGCCACCCTGGGCCTGTGTGTGAGGTTTGGGACAGGAAGAGCGGTAGAGTCGGTTGGTGGGGGCTAAGTGAAGCCGCCACCGTGCGGTGGGCCTCGTCCGACCAGACCAGCTGGGGGCCGGGGTGGACCCGCAGGTCGACCCTCCTGAGCTCGAGGGAGGGCCTTGGCCTGGCCACGGAGCTGGGGCGTGGTCCTCTGTGGCCGTCCCTGGGTGCGGCCCCTTCCGCCCTCCTGGGTCCCAGCCATCTGACTGTGCATCCTGGGATCTGCTTCCTCATAGTAACCCCCTTTCTCTTCCTCCTCCCCATCTCTGTCCGGTTGGTTCCGTTCCTCCGGAGAAGCCTGGTCGTGCCCGCGGTCCCGTGTGCCTGCACCTGCCCTGGCCTAGAGAACGATGCTGCGGGAACCCGAGGACCAGCAGAGACGGTCACTCTGGAGCGGCAGCTGGGAGCCGGGGTGACGGGGGTCATTCGTTAAAAGAACAGGAGGTGAGGACAGGGACGCACACGGAGGGACGGCCACGTGACCCTGAGGAGGGCCATCTGCATGCCGAGAGGCCTCAGGAGGAGCCAGCCCTGTGGACACCAGGGTCTCAGACCCCCGGCCTCCAGCACGGGCGCAGGGGGTGTCAGCAGCCCACGCCGCCGGCCTTTGGGATGGCCGCCTGGCCAGCGGGTCCCCTGATGTGTGAGGGGAGCCCACTGTGCGTGGGAGGAAGGCCCTCCAGCCTGAGGGGACAGCAAGGTGGGGCCCAGGCGGGTGGGCGCCTGGCACAGCAACACCGGGGAGGGGCCGGGGGCCGCAGCTGCGGGAGGTGAGGGCAGAGGTGGGGTGAAGGCAGCCCCCATGGCTCTTTCCCTGAGGGAGACGGGACCGGGGGACGGCGGTGAGCCGAGGACGTGCGGGCTGACCCTTTCTGAGAGGGTCCTTGGCAGGCGGCAGTAACCCGTGAGAGGCCACGGGGAAAGTCAGCGTGAATCCGCCTGGACCCCGTCAAGCCAGGTAAGTCCGGGGCAGCGGATGGACTCCTAGAGACACACCAAGCACCAAACCAGCTCAACCCCCGTTTTAAGTCAAGTTTTCTCCTCGTGGAGCCCTTGCCTACTCCAGATACAAATCTCTTTATCAGAGACACGTGTCCCGAGTTTTTCTCCCCACCTGTGTGTGTCCTTCCATTTTCTTTACAGTGGCGCTTTGAAGCACAAAACTTTTTCATTCTGATGGTGTTCAAGTTCTTATTTAATTGTAAGGTTTGGGCTTTTTAGCATCATACAGGAAATAGTTTTGCCTTACTCCAGGATGCAAGGATTTTCCTCAGTGATTTTTTTCCTAGAAGTGTTATACTCACAGCGCTCACACTGAGCAGTCGGCACCTTTTGTTGAAATGATCCCTCTTCTCCGCAGAGAACCTCCGAGCTCTGCACCTCCGCAAGAGCCCATCGCCGGAAACCTCAGGGCGGATCCCAGGACCCCAAGGTCCTTCTGCGGCTAGTGCGTCTCTCTGTAAGCCAACAGCATTCTGTCCTGACAGCGGCAGCTTCAGACCGAGACAAACTCAGGCCACGTGACTCTTCCAACTCCGCTCTCCTTCATCACGGTTTGGGATTTCCTTGGTGCTTTGCACTTCTTTTAAATTTTAGAATCAGCTTCTCAGTCTCTGCATCCCCCCCACCCCCCCAAAAAAGCTGGTGATGGTTTTGCTTGAAACAGCGTTGATTTTATAGATGCGTTTGGGAAGCATTGACATGCCCAGGGTGAGTCTTGGCATCCATGAGTGTGGCACATGGCACAACTCTCCGGTCGTGGGCGGTCCCCCGTGCACGGCTCTTCACACGGCACTTGTTCAATTCGCCTGTAAGCATCTCATGGTTTTTGAATGTTGCCGAAAGGTATTTGTTTTTATGATTTCAATTTCTAATTGCCCGTTGTTAAGACACAGGCTTTTTGTATTTTGGCTTTGTCGCCTGTGATGGGCTAACCTCACTGGTGAGTCCTAGCCTCCTAGAACTCAGGGTTTTCTGCAGCCAATAGCATCGCCTGCGAATCAAGATTGTCTTGGTCCTTCCCTTCCAGTCCCGTGAAAATATAAAGTATATCTTCCGTTTCCTTGCCGCATCACAGGGGCCAGGCCCTCCAGCGCGCTGTGGAAAGAAAGTGCCAGAGCAGGGGCGTGTCTGCCGCATTGCCACTTGTGTCTCCGAGAGCGGGGAGCGTCTGGTTGCGGTGGGTTTCCGCAGCTTCCGGTCATCGGGTTCAAGGAGCGGCCCGCTAGTCCTTGCCCATGGAGGCGTGGCTCTGCTTTCGATCCTGAATGGACCTGGAATCCTGCCAAGGGCTTTTACCTTTGAATCTGTTGAAATGATCATGTGCCCCTTCTGCTCTAGACCGCTTGCTCGGAGACTTTAAACTTCACGTCCAGGAATGAGCCCTGCCCGGTCCTGTGCACCACGACTTCCTAATATCCCACCAAGGAATTCTGTGTCTGGGCTCAGGACGTACGAGGAGGGAACCCCAAAACCCGGAATTTATTTATTAAAACTTGTGTATTTTTACGTGTTGAAACTTCAGCCACCTGCAAAGTCCTCTCCATTGGACGCCATACCCCTATCAAGATGTTCAGTTTTTTTGTTTCACCTCTTCCACGTTGGCCAAGTGTTTCCCTCTGAGGACTTTTTTCATCCAGAGAAACAAAAAAAAAAGTTGCTCGGGGCAAGATCTGATGAATAGGGAGGGAAGGGCACAGGGGTCATGCAATTTTTGGTCAAAAACTGCTGAGCACTCAGCGGGGTGTGGGCAGGTGCGCTCACTCGTAAACCGCCCGTCATGAAATGAGCAAACGCGTTCGAAGAGTCTTCCAAAAAAATTCACTGAAGCCAAACGCAGCCTCTCTCAGCAACGCCAGCTGATGCACGGACGCGGGTGGGTTCCCAGAACACTCACCTAGCAGGGGAGCCTGGACTACAAGGGGCCTGCCTTCCAGAAGGTAATTCCGGTTTTTTCGGGTCCCCCCCGGTTCATCGGACTTTAACTCTCTCTCCTTGTCGAGCCCTGGCCTGCGTCAGGCGCAAGACGACGACGTTCTTGCGTGAAGAGGGAGTGTCTCCTCCTCCTCTGTGCTCTGAAACACCTAGTATGTCCTTCTTACTTCCGGAGGGGCTGGCGTCACCCTCTAGCCAGGCCTCCGGCCGGGGCCTTCTCTGCACAAAGCCTGCACTGGCCTGCAAGGGGCGTGCGCCCGACCACAAAGACGGGGAGATGAGACCGTCTGCTGCGAACTGCTGAGTTTGGGAGTTTGCTCAACAGACAACAGGAAAGGTGCAGGAGGGAGCGGGCCCGAGGCCCTGGCTTGAGGGCGGGCTGGTGGCGGGGATTCAGGACTGGGCTGAGGGTGGGTGCAGATGCCCAGGGGACAGGGGCGGGCAAAAACAGCAGCCTCCCATGAAGCCTTGAGACGTGCCAGCGGTAAGGCCGCACGCACACAGAAAAGACGGAGTGGTGGCCAGAGACGGAAGGTAAGACCCTAGCAGCCCAGGGGCGGGGGACGGGTTTTGCAGACCAAGAGGTTTAGCCCAGAGGTGTCCAGATGAGAATGGGCCATGACGCTGCTGAAGGCACAGAGAGGTGGCAAGTCCTGAGGGCGGGGGAGGCCCCAGTGATGGTGGCAGGAGGGCCCAGCAGAGGGAGACAAGGAGGCCAGGAATCACATCCTATCCCCAGGCAGGTACCCCTTGTCTGCCTGCCGATGGCCCTGCCGGGTGACCCCAAGCCTGCCTCCAGCCGGGCCTCACCCTGGGTAGTTTCTCTAGGCCAAGCTCCCAAACGCGCCTTAGATTCAACCACAGCCTGCCCCCAGCCTCTGTCTGCGGTGGTCTCTTCATCGCTCTGAGCCCCGGCTGGCTGGCGTTTGCACACCTTCTGAGGCCTCAGCCCTCGGCACAGCCGTGGGCACACGCAGTGGCAGAGAGGAACCGACCACTGGTCCGAGGACTGTCTCCTGGATGCCCGTAGGTCCGAGTGAGGCGCTGGGAAGATCCTAGTGTTCACATAGCCTCCCCCAGGGAGGGCAGGAGCAGGGGCAAGCCGCGGAGAGTTCGGGGGCGGGGGAGGCTTGCCTTCCAGGACTTGGCCGCAGACTCCGCGCTAGATCCAGCAGCCCAGGGGCTCAACCGCTGCGGGACACCCCACATCGGCAGGGTTGGCGGCGAGGGGGGGCGCTCCCTGCTCCCGAGGATCTCACCTCTCCTCTCCCACCACCCTCTGCAACCCGAGCTGAAGGCAGGTGGGAGGGCTTTCCTACAGGAAACAGATTTGGCCGCCTGGGCAGACGCCGCTCCGGAGCCGTCGGTGCCCGTGCGCCCTGGCCCAACCGCCAACCCGACGGAAGAAGCGCCCGCACGAAGGCCTGGGAGCCGCCTCCTCAGGGAGGCCCACTGCTGGGTGACCTCGGATGAGTTCCTTGACCCCGCTGTGCTGGTCACGGTGTATACCCAGGAGGACGGAGCGGAGGAGGGCAGCGTCCCCGGCACGGCCTCGGGAGGCGCAAGGTCACGATTCGGCCAAGCGCCCCCGCAGTGCCATCGTCCCGGGGGAAGTGAGCGGACGAGCAAGTCTCTCTGACGCCAGCGGTCGCGGCCAGCAGGCACGCGGCGGGGAGCCAGGGCCCGCAGCTCGTCCGCCCCCATCGGCCCCCGCGGCCCTTGCGCGCTCCCGCCCCGCGCGCTCCCCCTACCCCCGCCCCCCCGCCCCGCTGCCTGCACGGACCCGGGGGCGCTTCGAGAGCCGGACCGCTGGCGGGGAGGCGCGCTGGGGACGGCCAGGCCCCGCCCCGCCCCGGGCTGCCCTCGACCCGCCCGGACCTCGCCCGAGACTCGCTCGGGACTCGCCCGGGACTCGCCTTCAGGAGTCCCGCTCCCCCGGCGCCTGCCCCGGCTGGGAGGGCGGAGGGGGCGGCGATGCGGCTACCTCTGATTGGTCAGATCCGCTGATTGGCGGACGCGGGAGCCACTGGCAGCCGCCGCCGCCGCCGCGGGCTTCGCTCGTTAGGGCTCGGCTCCGCTCGGCTCCGCTCGGCTCGGGGGCCCGAGTGCCAGGCTCTGCTCGGCTCGTCTGCGCGGCCGCGAACCGACTGACGGGCGTGCGCTGGGGGCGCGGGGCGCGGGCCTCGGCGGCGGCGGAAGCCTGGTGCCCCCGCCCGCCCGGTCCTCTCGCAGAAGCGGAGGCACAGCCGCGGGCCGCAGCGGAGCGGTCTCGGGGGGCGGCGGCGAGGGGAGGCTCGAGGGGCACGGAGCAAGCGCGGCCCACCGGGCGCCGCTGACCCGGCTCAGCGGACGGACGGACAGACGGACGCGGACGGACGCGGCCCGACGCGGCCCCTCCCTGCCGCCGCCGCCCGCCCGCCCGGGGCGCCCACCTCGCCGGCGCCGGGCCCGGGAGCGATGACATCGACGGGGAAGGACGGCGGCGGGGCGCAACACGCGCAGTATGTGGGGCCCTACCGGCTGGAGAAGACGCTGGGCAAGGGGCAGACAGGTGCGTGCGGGCCGCCCGGGGGCCGGCGGACGGGGGGTGGGGGGGCTGGGGGCCGAGGTCAGGGGGACCTGGGCACTGAGGGGGACCGGCGGCGCCGGGGAACTGGCGAGGACCGGGTCACCGGGAGGACCGGGGGCGCCAGGGGATCGGGGAGGACCAGGGGCAACGGGAAGGCCCAGGGCGCAGGGACGCACAGGCCCGCCGCGGTCGGGGAGGCCGTGCTGACGGCGCGCGGAACGGGGCCCGGGAAGGAGGCCGCCCCGAGTGCCGCGCTGCAGGCCCGGCCCGGCTCCGGCCGGCAGCCGCGAACAATAGGCGGCCGGGCGCTGGGTCCCGCCGCGGTTGCGGTCGGCCGGGCGCGGCCCAAGGACACGCGGCGCGGACGGGGGCGCACGGGCCAGGCCAGCGCCCCTCGGCCCTGGCTGCAGGTGCGTGGCCCCGGCCGCATTGTGCGCCGGAGCGATCAGGCCCATTGTGCCGCGGGAGGAGGGGGCTGAGCGGGCGCCCATCTGCCGTCTGCCGCGGCCGCGCTAATAGGCGTGCCGCCCGAGCAGCTGCGCCCCGGGCCGCGCGCCCCCGGCCGCGACCCCAAACTCCGGGTGGCCAGCAGGCAGGGAGGCCGCCCGGTGCGGTCTGCGGCCCAGGGAAGCCACTCTGGCAAGGCCAGGACCTCTCTCCACGGTGGGAATGGGAGAGTTCCCAGGCCACTGAAAGGGCTGGACAGCGCTTTTTCTCCCTTCCAGCCCCCGCTCAGAATGTCTCTGCCGCGCCGGGCTCCCCAGGGGAGGGAGAGGGAGCCTGGTACCTGGCCCGACCCGGATCCTGGCCGCGGGTCCTCCCAGACCACGGTGGAGCAGACCCCAGGCCTATGGGAGGGAGGAGGGGGCTTCCAGGCTGGTTCTGGCTCTTTCAGTGATCAGGTCAGGTCCCAGCCAGGCAACCAGTCTCCTCCTCCGGCTCCTGTTCACAGTCGCTTTGTGGGAGGCTGGGCTCAGCCATTTTCTTTCTTCTCCCAGGATGGGCCTTGCCTGGTGCCCAGAGGTCTGGTTGGCAGAGGTCTCTGGGCCGTCCCTTAGACCTAAGACAGGCAGGGGAGCAGAGGAAGGAAGGAGGGTGCAGGGTGGGGGTCTGGGAGGTGGCTGCGCTAGCCAGGGGCTGCAGACCTTCCCAGAGCCCCCCGGGGTAGCAGGGAGGTGGAGCCGGAAGGTGGTGTTTGGGAGGAAAGTGGGCCAGGTCCGACTCTCTGAAGAGGCCGTGGCTGTGATGTAAGCAGAGAGCAGGAGGTGTCATCGACAGCCCCCTGTGCCAACTGCGGAAGCACCGAGGGGCCCCTGGCCGTTCCGGCAGTGCCTTTGGGAGTGGGCATGGCGCGGCTCGGGTTCGGGTTCGAGGAGGAAGTGGCAGACAGCCGGGCTGCTCGGGAGTTCAGACACCGCATGCTTCCTGGGAGGGACAGCTGTGGTTGGTGAAACCCTCAGTGGGGGAGGGGCCCGGGGCAGCAAAACGCGGGAGGCAGTGAAGTAACCTAATTATTGTGCCGATAAAATGTTATGAGGAACCGTCAGCGAGCGAGTGATGACAGGGACGGATTACGCACGGGCGCGCGCCGGCCTCGGTGGGCAGCCTCGTCCCGCACTCTTCACGGAGCCGCGCTGTCGCACAGTTAATTACCGGAGGCCTCCACTGTAATTAACAGTAATGAACACAAAAGGGGGTGCTGTGTGTGTGTGTCAACAACACGCCGCATGTGCTGCTTGGGAAGCAGCTCCAGGGGCGCGCAAAGCCAGCAGCCTCTCCCCTGGATCCCCTGGAATCAAACCGCGGCCGGCTGAGCAGCCACCCGCAGGCTGGGGGTCTGTCCGTCCCGTGTCCCTTCTGGCCTCACTCGTGGCCGGGGCACCTGCTCCCAGGAAGACTCTCCGTCCCTTGGGTGGAAGGGTCCTCTTCTGGGCGGAGGGGGGCCTCCGCGGGTGTAAGCACCCGGCCTGGCCACTCGGCTTGCTGGCTGGTCCTCAGTACCAAGTGCCAAGAGCATGTGGACTCCCCGGCCTGCCCTTTCGCCCCGGAAGTAAGCGTCTGACCTACTCGGGGGCCAGGCTGTGGCCAGGAGCCCTCGGTGCAGCCGAGGCAGCTGCACTCCTGGTGAGCCGCTTCTCCTGGTATCGGGCCAGAGCGGGGGCTCCTGCCGCCCAGCCTGGCCCTTCCGTCTCGAGACCACAGTCACCTCAGTCCTCTCTGTTCTGCGCTTGCCCGAGTCCTATGAAGCAGAAGCTGTGGCCCCCGGGAGCTGTAGGTAGCAGGAGCCGCACGGGCAGCTGGACCTCTCAGCCCCTCTGTCCCAAGCCAGGGCTGGTCGGGAGGTGGGCCCACGGTGCGGCCCCAAATGCTTGCTGCTTTGGGGGCATCCGATGAGGGGTGGGGGACGCTGCCCGGCACCCAGTACAGGTGCGGGCAGAGCTGTGGCCCTCTGCCGACTGGGGCCCCCGGGGTGGGGGTGTTTGGCAGACTGGACCCTGCGTGCGCTGCTGGCCCGGCGAGGGGCCCTGCCACCCCACGGGAGCCGGGCTGTGGTCACAGGGTCGTTTGCCTTCTGCCCCCATCTCTGCCCAGCCGCCCTGGACAGCCAGCCCTGGCCTTTGCGGGCAGTCCCGTGGAGGCAGCCGAGTCACGGTTTCTGGTGGCGAGAAGGGGCTTCGGGGGCTGAAGGGGCCGGTGTCGCTGTGCAGAGAGCAGTCTGCTGCTGAGGCCTTGTCTGGCCTCCCCCTCCTCTGGGAGGCACTTCTTTAGCCGGGTGGGGGGAGGGGCGGGAGGCACCCGCAGAGGGCCTGGCAGGGACAGCCAGGTCTGGGAGGCGCGTTGCCCACGCCATGAGGCCACCGTCCCTCCTGTCCCAGGAAACAGAGGCAGGCCCAGGAGCCTGCTGGTGTGCCGGGGGGCCGAGACCGGGAGAAGGAGCCGGCCTTCCTGCGTGGACTGGACGTGGGGCAGGGGGCAGAGGTGGACGGAGCAGGGGGAGTGAGCCTGTGGACGCTGGCTGCGGGCGCCCTGCCTGTCGTGTCTGATGGTTGCCTCCACAGGCATCCCCCTGGCCCTTGCTGTGCGAGCGCCGGGCCTGCCGGTCGGTGCATCCGGCCGGCAGAGGTCCGTCTAGCCCTCTGGCCAGGCCAGGAAACCGGCTCACACATGGCACTCGGTCAAGGACAGCAGCTCCTTGGGCCGGCAGGAGAGCGCCGTCCGCTCGTGCACGGGTGTGGCCTGAGAGCCCGAGGGTGCAGGGCCCTCTGTGCTCAGAGTGTGGCCACCCAGCTCGAGGAGGGAGCCAGTGGGGGACCCCCCATCTATTTCCCCGACCCCCACGCCGTGGTGGGAAAGGCCTATGCAGTGTCCCTTGGCACCCCGGCCAGCTCTGGGTGGGTGTCCCTGTGGATCCTGGGACGAGGGAGTTCCTGCCTTGAAGGGCGGGCAGCTTCTTGCAGGCGGGGATGGGAGTGGCTGTAGGCAGAGCCCTAGGACCCAGGGCCCGGAGTGGCCCCTGCCCACCATGTCCCGCTGGGGCTCTGGGCCCCTGTGAGTGGTCACAGGTCCCACCTGCCTCCCCGTTGGTGGCAGGGACCGGCTCTGCAGGGACACGTGTCCTGGGAAGGGCCCACCAGGCGGAGCGCACAGTGGCAGCAGTGACAAGGAGGGACCTGCCCTTTGCAGGACGGGCCGCCCCAGCGTGGCCCTGACTGTGGGTCCCCCAGGGATCGCCAAGGCCCGGCACCCCGCCCCCAGGCTGCCAGCAAGGCACAGGAATTGCCCGGAGGCCCCTCTGCGGTTGCCCGCGGCGCAGCCTCTGCCCTGCCGTGGGCCCAGGGCACGGAGTTGTCTTCCCGGCTGCACGGGCGCCAGCAGGGCCAGGCCGGACCCTCGCTTTCCCGAAGGAGCGTGGCCACCACGGCCACGGCCCCGAGCTCCTGAGGGCAGCCTGGTTGCAGCAGATCCCGGGGCTCCAGGGGTCAACGCCGCTGGACAGGCAGCCGCCCTGGACCGTGCTGGAGCCCTCCGGGTCTCGTCCCTTCCTGGCTGGTGGCTGAGGGGCCAGGCCTGGCAGGGGAGGAGGGGCCGGGCGGGGGAGTGTGGACGGGGGCCTCCAGGGCTGGCTCGCTGACCGGCCACCTCAAGGAGCCGTGGAGGGCCCTGCTGCGGACGGGGGTTGCCGGGGTCCCCTGCCGCCCACACCAGCACCTCACCAGCACCGTCCTGGTCACAGGCCTGAGCTCGGGCACCTTCCCCTCTGGGCGCACCTTCCTCTGGCCCGCGGTTCTCCTCTTTGTCACCTGCAGTGTCTGTCTGTGGAGTGACCGCTGTCCGCTCTGCCTGAGGAGCAGCCCATTCAGCTCCAGTTGGCTGTACCACCCGCGTCTGTGGGGACTGGGAGGGTACGCGGCTGGCGCTCGCCGGGGGCACAGCCGGGTGGCCGGTCACCATGTGCACCACTGCAGGGCTGTGCCTGGAGCTCTCCGGGCCTCAGGGCCCTGGTGCCTGCCCCCCGCCCCAGAGGTGGACAGTGTCCCCGCGGTCTCCTTGAAGGCACGACACTGCACTTGCCAGGCTTCTGGCCATTGGGGAGGGAGTGGAGTGGAGACGCTTGTGGCCAGGAGCAGCCTTGCTGCCCACCTGTGGCCGTGCGTGCTCCTCGGTGGTCTGCTTCTGCAGCTGCCGGGCCAGGGCCCCTCGTGGCCACCTGGGAGCTTCTGGGTGGCCCTGTATCCTGCTCTGGAGGCGCGGCCCAGGGACTGCCTGCCGGCCGCTCAGGAGCAGGGCGTCCTGCTGCTTCTGTGGGGCCTGGTGGCTGGGGATGGTGTCAGGCACATCTGCTGTGCTTGGGGTCTGGCAGGAGGACAGCAGCTGGCACCTGTCAGGGCGCACCTGGGTCTCGGGGGAGGGAGGGAGCCCTGGTGCTCTGGGTTTGGGGGTCGCTGTGCTACCCAGGTCTCTGCAGGAAGTCCTTTAGTGTGTGGAAGCTCCGATGACCCTCTCCAGGGCCATGTCCGGTGAGCCCCACTGTCACCCGCGGGTGACTGAAGCGTCCCAGTACCAGGGCTGCTGTGAGCCTGGCCCACAGTCCCGGGTCTTGGCCAGGCATGGCTGAGCTGCCCGAGGCCTTGCCCCAGGGGTGCCGCTGGCCAGCTGCCTCGGACTCTGGACAAGATGGAGGCTGGGCTGGGCGGGGGCCGCAGGGACAAAGCAGGGATTGTGTGGGCCGGGCCCTGCGAGGCGGCCCCGGCCCTGCTCTGCAGCCTCTGAGGGGCCAGTGTTCCGAGCCGGCAGCTGGGAGCCCCCCCACCCCCGCCACCCATGAGAGCTGCCCAGGAGAAGGGCCCCTTTCTTCCACGGGCCTTTTCCTGAGTGTTCGTTTTATCCCTGGAAGCCTGGGAGGCTGTGCCGGGCCTCGGGGTCCTCCTTGTGCTCTGGATGACGGCGCCTTTGGGTGCATTTCCGGGGTCATGCAGGTGGGCAGGCACCCTGGCTGGGGGGCCAGCTTGCAAGCACCAGGGGCTGCCGCATCCTTCACCAGAGCCGGCCACCTCCAACGGCCTCGTGCAGGCCCCGCCTGCGGGCCCAGCCGAGGGTGGGTGGGGAGTTCTGGGCCTGTGGTTCTGGGCTGGGAGCTGGTGTGAGGGAGGGCCCCGGGGCACCCGGGGCACTGGCACCATTGCTGCCCACTCTGGGCTCAGGCTGGGCCAGAGGGTCCTGGGGGGCAGGGCTGGCTTTCCTGGCCCCAGGGCAGAGGTGGGAGGCAGCCAGAATGGCCTGCGTGGCAAAGTGATGGAGCCGGAGCCCAGGATGGGTCAGGCTGCCGCTTCGTCTCAGCGCCGTGGGCGTTTTGCGAGGCAGCGAGGCTGCCCGGCGAGGAATGTGGCGTCCGTGCGGGGTGGTTTGGCCAGCGTCCCTGGCTGACTGCAGAACTGCGGGGCAGCCGCTGGCTTGGCCAAGGGCCGGGGCGGGAGTGGACGGGGCGGGAGTGTCTGGGGAGGCTGCGCCTGGTGGGCCCTGCGTGCTGAGGGCGGCTGCCCGGGAGCCAGATGTCTGTCCCCCTGACCGGCTTCGACTTGGAGCACAGACCACGAGGCCAGAGCAGGGGACGCTGGGAGGCCAGCCCCATCTTAGGAGGGAGGTGGGCAGGATGACCCACCTCAGACCAGAGCTCGCCGCCCCCCAGGAGTCAGCGCAGAGGCAAGGAGCGCTGTGACCAGGGCCTCTGGGGCAGCGTGTGTGTGGCCCGGCGGCAGCCCTGCAGGGCGTTTGGTGCCGGGTCCAGACTCGCTGCGGGAGAGTCACATGTCCCCACGCCCAGCCTCCTCCTCTGGGCACTGTGTGACGGTGGGCGGGGACGTGCTCGCTTGGGGCTGAGCAGGGGCCTGTGTCCCGTGTCCCCCCCCCCCCCCCCGTGCCTGCAGTGGCCCCGCCGGGGCAGGGCCGCGGCGCGGAGGCACCAGCACCGATGAGTGTTCAGTGCGTCGTCCCCTCGGTGGGACTTTGGGGGAGCTCTCACTTTCGGGCCTGCCAGCAGGGACAGTGGGTGGGGACTGTGGCAAAGCGGGGCCAGGCCAGCTGTGCCTGCTGAGGAGCCCCGAGGGCGGGGGTGGGGCCACGGTCCAAAGCCTCAGACAGATGGTGGCCCCGCCCGGAGGCGCTGGGTGGGTGAGGGGTTCTCCTGTCTCTTCCCTTTGCCACTGGGTGCCCCAGTGCCCCAGGACGTGGCCCTGCTGTGCCCGTGGCCCTGTGGTACTGACCTCCCCACTGCTGCCGTCCGTCCTGGGGGCCACCAGGGTGGGGTCCTGCGCTGGCTTCCGGGGCTGCGGTCGGGCCGTCCTGGGCCCGGCGTCCCGGGCACCTTTGCATATGGCATCTCCAGACACCGGGAGGAGGGCCGGGCCCGGGCGCCCCCCAGCCCCAGGACGGGCGGCCAGTCTCGTTTCACGACCCCCCCGCCCCCCGCAGTCCCGGGGGCGTCTGGCTGTACGTGCATCTGGAAGAGACACTTAAATAGCACAGCACCCTCGTCACTGCCCCGAGACGTGACCACGGTTTCCACACCCACAGAGGCCGGCCAGACGCCCAGTTTTCACCGTCACTGGCGGGAGCCCGAGTGTCTGAGGCTGTCCGCTCTGGCGCACCCGGAGGCCCCCCCTGGGGCGTCTGTGTCACAGGTCAGGCGGGCCTGAGGCTCCGCTCGTGTCCCTGGGTGAGGCGGGTGGTGGCAGAACCCCACGTGGACAGAACATGACCTGTCCCCATCCTCCTTCCTGAACCCTGACCCCCGACCCCCGACCCCTGGGGGACTTGGACTGCCTGGTCTCCCTCGCAGCACAGGACAGAGCGTGAGGTGGTCAGAAGTCAGGCAGGTGCCTGAGGCCCCCCCACACCCCTCCCCCACGCCGCCAGCTCTGTCCTTGCGGAGCCCTTCTGCCAGCATGCCTGGCCCGTGGCCTCATCACGCGTCCTCACATGGGAGCCGCTCTCCTGTGCTCAGGGCTCGGGTTGGGTGCACAGAGGCCCCCGCCACCTGAACGCAAGCGTTCCACCGCGGGCGCTAGCCAGGGTGCCGACCCACAGGTCCACCACCTCCCGCTCGCAGGGCTGCCCGGCCCCGCTCTCCCTGCCCCTCGCCTGCCCACACGGGCAGCCTGCAGCCCCTGGTCGCCCCTCCCAGAGTCTGGGGACAGCAGTGTGGGCCCCCAGGTGGTGGCCCCATCTCTGCCGCACCCCTCCCCCCCGACTGGGGACCTGTGGGGACGGGGCTGGGTGAAGTTTCCGCACTGAGATGAAGCACTCCTGGGAAGGCCTGGGCCGTGGGTGGGAGCTGTCCAGTGCTGAACTCTGCGGCTCCGCGGCCCGCCCCTCCCAGCGGCCTGGCACACCTGCGGCCAGGCCCTGCGCCTGTCTCCCACCGTGGGGTTTGGTTCGGAGACGCTGGAGGTGCTGAATGTGCTGAGACCCGCCCCACGGCGCCCACCAGAGAAGCTGGTGGCCAGTTCTCCTGGGTCTGCTGCAGACTTTCTGGGGGCGAGGTGTCTCCTGGTGAGGGCACCGTGGGGCACAGGGCTACCCAGGAAGCCTTGACCGCCAGCCAGCACTCCGCACCGCAGGGGGTCCCTGAAGAGGGGCAGGCTCTCCCTGGGGCCAGCCGGGAGCCCGGCTCACGCTGGTGGGACCCCTTGTCACAGGGTCTCGTGGCCTGAGGTGAAGCGGGAGTTTTCACAAGGCACTGGGATGTTTGGGGGTGGCAGAGTGCCACCAGCTGTGGGCCGGGCCTCAGGGCACTGGAGGGAACTGGGCCTGGACGCCGGGAGCCAGGGCCCTGGCCCCCACCCCCAACCCCACCCAACCCTCCCACCTGAGGCACCATCTGGCCCATACTGGGCTGGGGGGGTCTCCTGCTGAAAGCCCGAGGCCGCCGTGGGTGGGGGATGGTGCGCAGCCAGCGGCAAGGGTCTAGGGGCCGGCTTATCTCCGAGGTGGAGGGCTTATCTCAGTTTGGGGGCTTGCTGCCTCTAAACCCCAAATCCCAGAGGAGTTCTAACTGACCGAGGAGTGGTGCAGACAGGGCACCCCCCAGCAGTGTCGTGGGGCATCTGTGTGCAGACCAGGGCTGTGGGCCCGGGGAGGTGGGCACCATGGGCTTGGCAGGGGGGCAGGGGTGCCCCCGGTGATGCCCCCAGACTCAAGGACAGGCCCATGTCTGTGCTGCCTGCCCGCCCCTCTGCCTGGGGGGTGCTCCACAGCTCCCCTCTGGGGGTAGCTGCCCCTCTGCAGTGGGCGCTCCCTCCAGGGTCCCTGCCTTGGTGACTGAGGGGGGGACATGGGGCCCAGGTGGGTCACTTGGGGGGTGGTAGTGGTGGTCCCACACCCAGAGACCAGGGATGTGCCCAGTCCCCACCCCAGCTCACGCCATCCCTGGTCCATGGGTCACAGTGGGGGCCACCTTTCCATCAGCTGACACTGGTGCTGTCCCCATTGGGAACAAGGCTGGGAGCAGGTGAACTGCGGGGGCTCAGAATGAAGCCACGTCTGGGCCAGGCCCTGGGGTGCCAGAGACGCTCTGGGCCCGGTGGGGGGGGGGGTGCTGGGCCCTCGACCTCACAGTCTCACTCCCTGCCCCTCTGTCCAAGGGACAGAGCACCCCGTCACCCCTGTCAGGTGGCCTGTGGGTGACAGTCCCGCTGGGCCTAGGTGGCTCATGCAGGGCGCGGCGCTGACTCAGGCCTGATCAGCAGCTCCCTCTGGGCTCTGAGGGGGACGGTCCTCCCTGGGCAGAGAGACCTGGGGCAGCCACGGCCGGTCCCTGCCTGTCCTGCTGGGCCTGGGGCTCCGGCCACCACCCCACGCTTGCTGCAGGAGCTCCCTCAGCAGGCCTTGGGGAGAACAGCGGCCGAGGGACCCACCTGGCCCGGCGGCAGGCCGGCAGGTCTCTCCGCTGAGGGCCTCTCCATCAACGCTGTGACTGGCCCTTCGCCCAGCTCTGCAGGAGCCCAGCAGGCAGCTGGGCCCTGAGAGCAGCCGGGGGGCTGCAGCCTCGTCCCACACACTGACCTGGGGCGTCTGGGCCTCGGGGGTCCACCACTGCGGCTGTGCCTGGGGGGGCTGCGGACCAGCACCGACCCCCACGGGGGCACCTCTACTTGAGAGGGGCCGGCAGCCCCAGACACAGGTCGGGTGCGCAGGGAGGGCCATCGGCTCGGGCAGGTGCGGAGCAGGTGTCGGCTGTGTGTGGGGGCAGGTGCCCAGGGCAGGGCGCCAGCGCTGTCTTCGGGGCCATTGCGGGCGGGATGGCGACGGCTCTCTGGCAAGCATGGCCCCGGGACAGGCGGCCTCCTGGAGGCCTTTGAACGTGGGACCTCAGAGGCTGGGCCTGTGCCCACTGGCCAGTGCTGGGACGGCCCGCGGGTTTGCAGGCGGAACGGAGGTATGCGTGGTGCTGAGGGCCTGCTGCCTGGCCTCCGGGCAGTGGGTGCTGCGGGTGGGGAGGAGGGGGCTTGGGGTCAGGAGGTCGGGGCCACGGCCCTGGGGCGCCCCACAGAAGCCCGTGAGGCAGGCAGCTGCAGCCTGAGGTTCCGTGTTGGTGTGTAGCCGGCACATGGGGGGTGGGGTGTGCTGTTGTCCTGGACTGCACCCCCGGGCCCCCCGCACCCCGTCTCTGCCTGCCTGAGCACCAGCCCCCCTGGGAGGGAAAGAGGTGCCCGAAGGCGGACGTCCTGCCCTGGCCCAGCGACCGTGGACAGCTCCACGGCAGGGGAGGGGGCTGGGGGGTGTTGGGCAGTCGCAGGCACTCGGCCTGACTGACTAGGAGGACCAGGACCCCCCGGGGTGGGCAGGCAGTGTCTGCCTCTCTCCTCTCTCTCTGTCCTCCGAGCAAGCTGCCCACTGCCCGCTAAGCAGATTCTATTCTTGCCGCATCCTGGGATTACAGCGCACAGGCCCTTCCGGGGGTGGCCGGCTCGCCTGGCTCCCGCCCCAGCTGGGCGGGCATGGGGCTCGGCCGGTCTCCCTTTCCCCCTTCCCGCAGGCACTGCAGGCAGGGCCTCTGTCCTGCTGGCTGTCTGGGGAGCAGGTCACGCTGAGGGACCCCAGCAGGGTCTGCATTCACCCCCAGGGAGCAGCCTGGGGCCTTGGTTCTCCACCAAGCCCAGGGCCGGAGAGAACCCCTGGCACACAGCCCGTCCGGCCCCAGCTCCTCGGGGTCTGTCTCACGCCAGCACCGGTGGGGCTCCTGAGCCTGGCCACCCTGCCCGGCACGCACCACAGCCCCGTCCTGGGTCAGGCGCTCCGGAAGCGGGCCGGTGTGCCTGTGATGTGACTCCAGGGGGAAACCAAGGGCTGGTCTCTGGGAGAGGCTGTGGCTCGTGTCCCAGCTCCCACCCCCTCGCCACCAGCAGGGAGAAGCGCAGACTTGCCAAGGCACCAGGAGGGTGGGACCTGGGACCATCCCAGTGGTTGGGGAATCCACGTCAGCAGAATTTTTTAAACGTGGATCAGGTTTCTTTTTTTAAATGAAATCCAAATTTGACAAAGCAGAGCAGCCCTCAGCCCTGCCCCTCCACAGAGACACTGCATTTTCAGTGCCATCTTCATGGAAAACCCACGTGGGGGGGAGGGGAGGCACCGGCGCCAACCAGAGGGGCTCACCCTCCGCGCAGCCGCGTCCGCCGTCCGTCCTTCCCTCACCTGCCCGCCGAGCCGCAGGCGCCCGAGGGGCCTCCAGGGCCAGCCTGGCAGCCCTCCCGGGTGTCCCGTGACAGGGCTGCTGGGAAGCCCGGCAGGCAGGCTGCGCCTTCCTCGGCTTGACCACAGGCCCGCGGCCGGCGAGGGAGCCTGGGTCCTGTGTCCAGCCAGGGCGCAGGCAGCGTGCAGGAGGGAGCTGCGGGCACAGGGGTGGGGGCTGTCTGGCTTCTGGGGTCTGGGCCCGCAGCTCGGGCTCCGTGGGGCGGGAGCTGCTGGGAGACCTGAGGCTTCTGGGGAGCAGTCCTCCATGCAGCTGACGTGGCAAGGCTCAGCCTGGCTCCGTGCCGAGGGCTGCCCCCCGCGCGCCCAGGAAGTGCGTGTGGAGTGGTTGGGGTTGCAGCGGCCCGCCAAGGAGGCGGCGGCGTCTGTGTTGGGGGGTGTCTGTCTGTGTGCGCTGTGACAGGCAGGGAGCCCCTCCAGCTTCCCGGGGGCACTTCTGCCCCATCGCCACGGCCACCCCATCGCCGTCCTGCCATCTCTGGGGCCTGACGGGGTCAGAGCTCAGCTGGGCAGGTGGGGCCTGGACCACAGGCTGCCCACCTCTGCCTGGGACCCCTCCACTCCCCGTCAGACCCTCATCACTGACGCCAAGTCGCTCCTGCTGAGCACCATGGATCTGTCCCTGCGCTGCCCGCCCCACCCCTCACCCCCATACGGCCTGGGGGTGGACAGCTGCTGGCCATGCCTCCTGGTCACCCCGCGGCCTTCACACCGCAGCTGTGACCCTGCCCCCAGAGCCCAGCCTCCCGGCATATGACCCACGGCTTTCCCGTCACGGCAGCCCCTGTGCCTGGCCACCCACCTTCCCGCTCCCTGCCTGCAGGGCCTGGCTAGCCACCAGCATCCGCCCCCCGTCCTGAGGCTTCGGAAACTAGGGCACCAGCTTAAAAAAAAAAAAAACAATTTACCAGATTGAATTACCAAGTAGTTCCTGGATTCAATCAAAATATTTCACTGGTCTAATTTTACAGTATTGAATTGAAAAGCCAGTTAATAAAACTCTAATGTGGTCACGGGCCCCGGGGGACTAGCGGTGTGGCCCCTCTTCCAGCGAGAAGTGGGAAGTGGGGACGTTCTGGGAAGGGTCGGCCCAAGGGGTTGCCGAGGCGCCGGGCGGCTGGGCGCTGGCACTTGTGCCCTGACAAGGCGGTGGGTCCCCCGGGCTGAGTGTGCTGGCAGAGTGGTGGGCCCGGCCTTCGGGGGGGCGCCCAGCATCGGGGCCTGTGCTCTGAGCCTGTGGGGCCGAAGGCCCAGTGAGTGGGCGCCCCTCCAGAACGCTGGCTGGGCAGGTGGGCTTCCCCTGGCCGAGGGGGCCAGGGGGGTCCTGCTGTGTCTGGGGCAGCCCCTGCCTGGAGGCGGGGACACGGTGGGGACCACTGTAGGGGGAGGAGCATCCATCCTCCTGCCTGGCTCCAGGCTGCTTGGGGGCTCCTGGTTTTCAGGGAGTCGGTGCCAGCGCAGGAGGAAGTGGGGTAGGATGTGGAGGGAAAGGGGGGTGTCCTGTTGCGTCATACACCCCCTGGGTCTCTGGCGGCCTCTGCGGTCGCCATGGCAACCATGGAGCTGCCGAGGCTGGGAGACCCTACTCGTCTGGGGAGAGGGAATCCCCGCCCCCTCCCCGCCGGTGCTCCCCCCAAGGGTGGGGGTCTGGTGGCCTTTGCCAGGGCCTCCTCCCCCTCCCCTGGGCCTGTACCCCCTGCAGCCTGCCTGTGAGCCCGAGCCCAGGACCGCAGCCCTCCGAAGGAACTGGGTGGATGTGGTTTCCAGGGCGGGGGGGGGGGTGTCCAGGTTCAAGCCTCCTGGACCCATAGGGAAGGTGGCCCCGGGACTCTGGGGCCTCCCCATCTCTGTCTCAAGCCCCACCTGCCCTGCTCCCCCTCCCAGGCCTGGTGCCTGAGCCTGGAGGGCAGCCTCCTGGGGACTGTCTGCAGGCTGGTGGCCTGGGCCCTCTGAGGCTGCTCTGCCCGGCAGCGGCGGCAGCGCCTGTGGGCCGGGCGTCAGCGTGTCCTCCTTGACTCCTTTGAGGACAGCCGAGCGTTGGCGGGTCCCACGTCAGAACTCCTTCGTACCAAGGGTCAGGCTCCCGCTCACCCGCCTGCCGCTCCCTGGGGAGCTGGGCAGCTCTGAGTCAGCTCTGCGGCTGCCCGTGCGCCGGGCGGGGAGGTACTTCTGTGCGGGTCCAGAGAAGGCCCAGGGCGGAGAGTGACAGTGGCCCGAGGGTGCAGGGGGGGACCAAGGGGCACCAGGACGCCCGGGGCTGGGGAGGCCGTCCGTGGTCCGAGTCTCGGGTGTGCGCCCCGGCGGAGGCCAACTGCTGCCCCCTGGAGGCCTCGTGGAGTGGGGAGGAGCAGCTGGGTGGGGGCTGCTGGAGACGCAGCCGGGGCTCAGAGCACCAAAGGAAGAGGAAACCTGTGAGCTCAGGCCTGTGGCCGGCTGTGTGCGGTTGCCTGGGTCTGCTGCTCTGGTGCTGGGCGGCTCCCAGCGGGCCGCCGAACCTCTCTGGGCCTGGGGCCTCACTGCCCAAGGGGCACTCGGGGGCCCGCCCACGGAGGTGGGAGAGCTGCACCGTCACCGTGGTGACGTGGGGCGGGCGACGCAGCTGGGGCTGCGTGTTTTTGCCACCTGGGGCCGCCCCCTCTGGCCCTCCCGTCTCCTCGGTCCTGGGGGGCTCCCCTGGGGCAGCAGGTGCAGGTGCCGCCACCTGCTGGTCACCACCCTTTCAGTTGCCAGCCTGTCCCTTTCCCCTGGAGTGGGCCTCAGGGTGGACAGGGCGGGTGGCCGGCCCCCGGGGCTGCTTCCGGGTGGGTGCACAGCAGGGGAAGTGGGTTGGCAGCGCAGGGCAGGTTGGCGCCTTGGCAGGACCGGAGGACAGGACTCTGGAGCCTGACGTCCTGGGAGGGCTTTGCCTGGCCTTCTGTGCAGGAGGCAGGTGTCAGCGAGGCTGGGCCGGGGACGCCCTGGCCCATGGGGGCCGCGCCAGCCGCCTGCTCCAGAGCCCGAGCCCCGGCCCAGCTGAAGGAGCGGGAAAGGAGGGGGCGGGGAGAGCTCTGAGGGCCGCCTGCCTCCTCAGCTCCGTCACCATGGCAACAGATGGCGGTTTGGCAGGATAGAGGAGGGGAGGGCTTTGTGCGAGGCGGCTGGGGGTTTAGAGACCAGCTGGGGATCTTTCAGGGATGGGGCTGGGGGGGCTGGCCTCCAGACTGAGCAGGTCCTCCCCCGGGCCCCCAGAGCAGACTCCATTCCCCTGCAGGGCGGGTTTTAGACACAAATCCATCCGAGCTCCACGGTGGCCCACCCACCCCCTCCCCAGCCCCCCCTCCCCACCTGGCTCCTGGGCCGGGGGTCAGGCTGGAAAGAGGCGTCGCTCCCACCTTAACACCCCAGGGCCTGAGTCAGTGCGCAAGCTGTGCCCCCATCCCCCGAGCTGGGGAGAAGGCCTGGCTGGGGCCCACTGACCGCTGCAGTGCCCACCCCAGGGCCAAGTCCTGCCCACCTCGAGCGCTGCCCTGCGATCATCCCGGCCAGCCCGGGGCCAGGCCTCCAGCACCCTGTGCGACCCAGGCAGGGCCCGGTGGATGGGGAGGGGAGGGGGGGGCTCTGTCTCCTCTGGATGGCCACTTGCTCCCGCAGGGCCTGAACCCTCCCCTGCACCCCGGCTCCCTCGCTGCCACTGCTCACGGGCCTGCGTCCATGCCTGCCCAGGAAGGTGCGACGGGTCCAAGTGTGAGGGCGTGAGTTGTGAGTGTGCAGGAGCGTTGAGTGAGACACGCCTGCCGTGGGCGGGGCCCAGCACGTTCATGGGCACCGGGTGAGGCCCAGCTGCGAGGCTCCCCGGTGCAGCGCTTGCACCTGAGCTGCGTCCTCGGGCCTGGCGCCCCCCCGCACCTGGGCGCAAAGGCCATTGCTGTGACGGGTGCTCTGGTCTGCCTTCCTGGGGCGGCCGATGGGCCAGGGGCAGGCCCCAGGAGGGGCGCCTGCCCGGCCGATTGGGGAGCCCGGGGCACTGGGGCGGGTTTCTCTGTGGCATCATACGGCCCCCACGTGGGCCCCTCAGGCCTGCCCTGGGGTCACTGTACTGGCCCCAGTGCCCCGGAGCACCCCTGGGAGGCCCTGGCAATGCCTCCTCCCCTGCAGCCCTCCGCACCGGGTCTCACTGAGGCTTCCGTGGGACCCCCAAGGGCAGCCCTGCTCCCCAGGATGTGTGCCCTGACTCACCACCACTCTCCTCAGCCCAGGGCTCCCTGCTCTCCCGCCCCCTCCTCCGTCCCCTGCAGCCCCTTGTGAGGGGCCGTGGGGGGCCCTCCGGCGTCCCTGTCCCAGGACAGGGTTTCCCCTGAGGCCTTGGGTTGGCTGGTGTGGTGGAGGAGGGTGGCCTGGGGCCCATTCTAAGAGGTCCTGTGTTCCTCCCTCTAGCTGCACCCCCCCTCGCTATCCCCTACCCCAGGTGTGCTGATATCTGCCCCCAGCCCAGCAGGTGGGTCCCTGGCCCGGCTCACTGACAGAGACCCCCAGGTCAGGAGGGGAAGGGGCGTCAGGGCTTGTGGGCTGGGGCTCAGCCCTGCGTCAGGGCCCTTGTGTCCTCAGGGGGCTGCCTTTCCAGGCAGAGCTGGTGGGGGCCTGGGGGCCATGGGACCTGCTGCGCCCCACACGCCACCACGCCCCTCATGCCATCTTTGGGGACACTGGTGGTTGAGGGACAGGGAGAGGACGTGGTCCCTGGGGCGAGCTCAGCCAGGCAGACCAAGGCCCGGGCCAGCGGCCCGTGCTGCAGCGCAGAGGATCGGGGCCAGCTGGGCCGTTTGGTGGCGGCACCGCGCGTCCGCCTGACTCCACCAGGCCCCACACCTGTCCCAGCCCCTCCTGAGCCCAGAACTCAACGCTCTGCGCCCCCCGCCGTCACCGGCAGCAGGGTCCTTGGGGACCAGCCTTCTCCCCAGCTTCCCTCTCTGAACCAGCACCTCAGGGCGGCCTGCTTGGGAAATGCCTCCAGGCCCCGCCCCGGCTACTCCCCCCCCAACCCCCCCCCCGCGGCTGCTCCGGTCCCGCCCGTGCCCACACCAGCAGGGGTCGAGGGGAGCATAGGGCCTGCCCCTCCTGCTGAGCCTGCAGACCTGGGCACTTGGCATCCCTTGGTGTCCAGCAGGGGCCCAGCATCTCGCCCCTTCTCGGAAGTCTGGCCTGGGTCACCCTGGCAGGAGTGTCTGTGTCCCCAGGGGGGTCACAGCGCCCTCAAACCCCCCTCCGGGTCCTTAACCCTGGGGCTCTGATTGGTGGTTCCCTTCAGCATCTTCCCATCAGATGCAGGGGCGGGGGCTTTTTTCGGGGGGTGTCTTCTGAATATCAGGGGCTCTGGTCCAAGTGCCTGCAGACTGCCAGTCTTTACCAGGGGAGGGTGTTAGGGCACCCCTGGGGCTGGAGGGGCCGCCGGGGCCCCCACCCTGGGAGGGGACGCACCTGGGCCCTGACCGCAGCCACCCTGCGTGGCCCCTCCTGGGGCTGCAGTGACGGCGCTCCCGGGGACCGGGGAGAGGCCTCGGGCGCCAGCGCAGCCCTGCATTATGTCAGGAGCGCCAGTGTGCAGCCCCACAACACACACGTTTCTTCCTCGCTGGACCAGGGGCCACGGGTGGGGGGGGGGGGTCCAGTCTGTCCAGAAGAGGGAACGGCAGCGCCCCCTTGTCCTGTTTGGGGGCTGTGGGTGGGGAGGGCAGGGAGCTCGGCAGAGGCGGCCTCATGCTGTGGGGCATGTGAAATATTTCAGGGCTTAATTAATTTAATTTGAGAGATTCCTTTCCAGAGCGTGAACAGTTGTCTCCCAAGAGACGCGCCCTCCCTTTCCCCTCCGCCTGCCTGGCGCTGGTGGGCGAAGGAGGCAGAGTCTATATTGAGAGGAGCCGCGCTGGGGGTGCCCAGCCTCCTCCCCTCTGCCCCCTGCTCCGGCCCCTCCATCGGGGTCCCCTTCCTGACGCCGAGGAGCGTGCGTGGGTGTGAACCAGGGGCCGGCATGTGGTGGGCTGTGGGGGTGCAGCTGCTGCGGTGGGCAGGGCCTCCCTGACGGGAAATGTGGGCGCGCCGGCGAGGATGCGGTGGCGGGGGTGGCACGCGGGGTGCGGGCATTGCACCCCCCGCCCCGCAAACGGAGGAGAGGCTGCGAGAACTGGGTCTCCTGCTCAGCCCACGGCTAGCCGGGGGCGGCGGCGGGAAAGGAGGTCGGCCGGCGCGGGCAGAAGGCCTCCGGGGCGCGCCGACAAGGGGGGACGAGCGGCGCTTTGATGTCCGCTCCGCCAGCTCCCGCCGCGAGCAGCTGAGTCCGGGAGGCCCTGCAGCGTGCGCGGGGCTGGGGAGGCGAGGCCCGAGGCGCGCGCCCCGGAGCGTTTGCAAGGGGCCTGCTGGGCCTGGGCGCTCCCCGGACTGGACACGGGGACCCCGGGTGAACGTGCCTGCTGAGCCCCCGAACCCAACACCGGCCCTGCGCTCCTCGCTCTCCGGCGCGGACCGGCCTGCACCTGCAAGGAGTGAAGTGGAAGCCAGGCCAGAGCGCGGGCGTGCGGGGCTCCGGACCCGGGCACAGGAGGGGCGGGGGCGTGGCCGCCGAGGTTTGGGCCGGGTCGGGGCGGCCCCCAAACCGTTCTCCAGCGCCGGGCCGTCCCAGGTCTCGGCTTGTAGCTGCCGTCCTTCTGTCGGAGGCAGGGGAATCCTGGGCAGACAGGTCGCGGCCTTGCCGTGACCCCCAGGACCAGCGGGCCCCGGGTCTAGACCTCAAGCCCAGGGTGGAGCTGGGGTGTGGCCGGAGGAGGCTTCCAGGGGCCTCCTGACGCTGGCGTCCCACCGGCTGTCGAGCCCCCTACGGTCCCTGAGCCCTTTGGGCGGGACCGCCCCCGCCGCTCAGCCCGGCGCGGGTGACCCTGTCCACGGTGCTGAAAGTGGCTCCATGCCCCAGGCTCTCAGACTGCCCGGCCTCTCGGTGGCCCTGGGAACCGAGCGCAGGGGCCCCGCTCCTCTCGGCCGCGCCCCACCTCCTTGCCCAGCGCGAGCTTGCCTCCCTCAGCCCTCAGCGCGCGCGGAGAGGCGGAGTTAGTGCCTGCTCCCTCCTGGGAAGGGCCGGGACTGGGCTTGGCAGGCCTCACCCCACCCCTTGGGCTTGGACATCTCTGAGGAGAGCGGGGCTGTCGTGAGGATCCATGCTCAAGTGCAGGATACTTGGGGGCCCTGGTTCGAAGCAGACATTTCTGGCACAAAAGGCCCCATCCAGGCCCAAGCCCACCGTGCCTCAGACTCAGCAGTGGCTCCAGGCCGGGTGGCCTGCGGCCAGCGGCCCCACACGTGGCTGGTGTAGAGGCTGCGGACCCACACCCCTCCCCGAGCCCCACCCTCAGTGTCTCCAGACCCGAGAGCCCCCACCCCCACCGCCGGTGCTAATGTGCTGCTGGGGCCTCGGACACGCTTGCCGCGTGTGTGCGGGCGCAGGGAACAGCTCGCGTCTCGGGGCGCCCCTGAACACAGGCGCCCCAACGCAGGCCTCGTGGGGTGCGTTCTCACGATACTGAAGGTGCCCCAGGCCCCGCCTGCCGCCCGCCACACCCGATTGCCGACGCACGAGCCTTATTCTGCTCACTCTGGAGGCTGGAGCCTGCGGGTGGGCTCCTCCTGAGGCTGTGCGGGACAGGCCCCGCGCCCTGCTTTGGAGGGCGCCCTGCATCTGTGTCCCTTCTCCCCGCCTTTCCCTCCTAAGAGCACAGGTGGCCACAGTTGAGGGCCTCCGTGTGCCATGCAGCCTCTGAACTCGGCTCTGCCAGAGCCCTCTTTCCAAACGAGGCTGCCGTCATGGGGTACCGGTGCCAGGGCTTGGACGCATCTTTTTGGGGCTGCACTCCACTTGCAGTTGGGGGGCCCAGGCGGATCCAGAGGTGTCCCCGGGGCTCAAGAAAGGCTCAGCTACCTGCCGTCCCCTGGAGCTGGTCCCCTGGAGCTCCCTCACAGGACCAGCAGGAGCTGCCCACCCTGGCCAGGGTGCAGCCGAGGCCGCATGTCCCGCCATAAGACTGGCTGTGCCCCGCGACTCCCCACTCCCATCCGGGCACAGAAGCAGCTGCGTGAGAGCCAGGCGGCCCCTGTTTCCCTGTGGGGCATGGCCCGCAGACGGCGGCGGTGGGGTGGGGGGATGTGAGGGGCCTGGACCTGCCCGTGGGCCCTCCCTGGAGTTTCTGAGGACGGCTCAGAGCTGTCCCCGCAGCGCTGGGCTGACCGCCTGGCCCGCCCTGGCCAGGGAGCAGCAAGGCCGCATATCCCCCCACGAGACTGTGTGTGCCGTGCCAGGTGCCCGTCCTGAGTGCGCCTCCGTGGCCAGGTAGTCGGGGGGTTGAGCGTGTTCCTGGTCAGTTGCTGAATGACAAGTTACCCCAAACCTGGTGGCTGGAGGCTCAGGGTCACGGGGCCGCCAAGCAGGGGCGCTGTGCTCAGGGGTCCCCTGGGGGTCAAGGCAGGGCAGGGCCGCTGCCGGCTGCCGCGGGGCGTCCCCACAGGCGAGGGGACCGGCGGTGGGCTCCTCCGAGTGGAGATCCAGGCGCAGCCCCTGAGAGGACGCTGTCACCTCCGACCGTGGAGGAAAGGCCACCCTTTCTGCCACATGGCGTTGGCTGCACAGAGAGGCCATGGTGCAGTGGGGGGTGGGGGGGTTTCACTGTCAGGAGGCAGGGGTCCTGGGGTCCCAGAGTGTTTTACTGCGTTAGCAGAGGGACTGAGTGGCAGGAAGAGGGGAGGAGGGAGGAGGCTGCAGGGCCAGGCATAGCGGGGAGCAGGGCCCCCTCTCCTCCCACCTGGCCCCTGCCCCAGAGAGCTGTGGGTGGGGGCTCAGCTTCTCGGAGAAGCCCGTGGCTGGCGGGTGCCCGGGCACCATCAAGGCCTTTGCTGATGGGGAATGCCATGCCCCCTTTAGTGAGGCCCCCACTCAGGGACGGCGCAGACGAGGGCCCCGGGAGCTGGGGGCCTGGCCTGGGAGCGGGGCTGTGTCGGTAGCTCCTGGGATGCTCAGGTCCCAGGACGGTCCAGGGCAGCCTGCAGACCCCAGCTTGGACCCAGGCTGCTCAGCGGGAGGCCGTGGGGGGCAGAGGACTACGTGTCCTCCCTGCGGTCCCCTGATCCCCTCCGTCACCACCTGCCCCCACCTGGCTCGGGGGCTTCCCCTGGTGCCCCGGGCGCTGCTAGGCCGGAGGCAACCGCTCTGCTGACTCATCTTCCCCGGGGCCAGCAGCACACCCTCACCCCCGCCCGGGGGAGCCCAGGCAGGAGGGGCGGCGCCCGCAGGGAGGGCGAGAAGCGGCGGGGAAGTGGGTCACCGTGAGCTCTGCTCGCAGCCCCAGAGGGGAGGACAGCCCATCCTCTGTCCCAGGTGTCAGCACCGCCCTGAGTGGTCCTGCTGGCCTGAGTGGCTGGACTCGGGAGGGGTGGAGAGGGGCCACCCTGCTCCTCCTCCGGGTCAGCAGTGGACTCAGTGCTGGGACTCTGATGCTTCCTGTCCCTCATGAGTCTCGGGGTGCTGCTCTCTGTCACCTGTGCCAAGGTGCAGCTGGCACAGAGGCAGGTGCCCGGTGCACTGGGCCACGAGGTGGCAGTGTGCTGAAATGCATGACCCCTTCCTGGGCAGGAGGGACAGGGCAGGTCTGTGGCTGGGGAGGGAGGGCAGGGGGTGGAGGGATTGGGAAAGGGCCACAGCGGGGCCAGCCAGTGGGTGACAGGATCTCTGTCTGGGGAGTCACAGGGGCCTGCCAGGGGAGACAGCAAGTTGCGGGGGGATGGCGAGGGGCAGGAGGGGCAGCTGTGCTGTACCTTGAGAGTAATGGAGTTAGAAACAGGGCCGCCCAGGGCCAGCTCGGTCCCCCCGGCTGGCCCACAGTCCAGGAGCAGTGCTCAGGGAGACGCCACCTGGGGATCCAGTGACCCGAACGAGACGTGGCCCGGGGCCATCGCCCCCTGGGCTTTGCTGGCTGCGGAGGAGCCTCGGGCACCTGCAAGGTCACTCATGGGCAGGCTGGCTGGGTCCCAGGGATGGCGAGGAGGCCACCAGGTTTGTTTCTCGAGGTCGGAGTGCAGTGGGCACGATTCCCATTGGCGAGGACCTTCCAGCACGTCCTGGACATGGGGGGTGGGGTTCGAGCCTCCCCGCAGATCACTGCGCTGTCACCGTGCCCAGGACACAGGTCCGCCTTCAGGGAGGAGACGCCAGAGGTTAAGTGCCCAAGTGCAGAAGGACTGGTGGGTGGAGACCAGGCTGGCCCCACCCAGGACGGAGCTCTCCCTGGACAGACGGACAAGTGGCCTGCTGGGCTTGACCTGCAGGCCTGTGAGCCTGCTGCTGACCTGTGACAGGGCAGCCGGGATGTTCTGGGGGGGCCCTGGGGGCTGGAGGCTGAGGGGCCGCCTGCTAGGGCCTGGCACAGGCAACAGGCTGGGAGCAACCACAAAGGTCTTTCTGAGGCAAAACCATAGGAACTGCACCCCAGTCCTCCTTGGGGGAGGCTCCCCCGCAGAGTCCTCCAGCTTTTGCAGATGGGCTGAGGCTCCCTGAGGGCTGAGCCCCATCCTGCAGGGGAGCAGGTGGCCGGCACCCTCCGGGCCCCCCCCCACCCGCCTGCCCAGACCGCCTCTGTGCCTCCCTCTCCCCGAGAGTGCCCATGTTTGCTGTAAAGACAGTAATTAGAGATAAAACACCAGTTGGATAACAGCCTGAGCGTGTGGAGGGCTGGGTGATGGGATTGGCCGTGGGCTTCCCCAGCCAGCGCTGTTTCCGCCCCTGTGGTCTCTCCCTGCCTGTCCCCAGGGACCGGAAGGAGGTCGGGAACCCCCATCCCTGCAGCGATCTGGGGCTGTGGGGGACCAGCCCACCAGGCAGAGCCACTGCCCAAGGGCAGGGAAGCTTCTCCAAGGAGGGTGGCCACCCTGCTGGACTTCGAGGGGCACACAGGAGCCTGTCATGCAGGGAGGCAGCAGGTGGCAGACAGCGAAGGAGGGCAGGGAGCCACTGGGGTTCCAGGACACCCAGTCGTGCGTCCTGGCCCCCTGGCCCTGGCCACAGCCCCCCACGCAGCTCCAAGGGAGCCGCCAGTGCTGCCCCACAGCCCGGGGCTCATCAGCTGCCACGTCTGCTGTCCCTTCGTCCTCCCCACCTTTCTGGGCAGTGACCCAGCAGCTGCATTGCCTTCCCCGTGAAGGAGGTCGCGGGAGCTCAGTGCACAGTGCCCAGGGGTCCGGTTCTGCCTGGCGGACGGCTGCCCTGCCTGCCTTTCTGCTTTTGGAGTGCCGGCTGCCGGCACCGCACTCTCTGCCTGTGCGCACGAGGCCCCGCACGTCCCTCCCTGGAAGCAGGACAGTCCCCCACGCGTCTGCGGCGTGGCCTTCCAGGGACACGTGGTGGGAGCGTGAGCACCTGTACGCAGAGCCGCTGAGCGGGCCGGGAGCCCCGTAACCAGCGCCCTCCCTCTGGGTCTGCACATTTCGAGGGTGCCGCTGCTTCTGCTTCTGTCCAGAAGCTGCTGACCGGCCCTGGCCACTGAACCGCGCCGTGTGGGGACATCTCACTGCTCCCCACGTTTTGCTGGATGAAGGCTGCGCCCGCCTGACTCTCGCCCCCGGCGCCCGCCCTGTGGGGTTCTCAGGCTCACAGGCGGGTGTTTCTGGAATCTCTTCCCCAAAACCCACTGCACTGGGCCTCTGCCTTGGGCACGAGGGACTTGTAGGAGGACCCCGTCCCTCCCCGCACAGTGGCCTCTGCCTCCCATCACTGCTGTTCCCTGGTTCCCCTTGGCCCGTCAACCTTGTTTTGGGGACTAGCTGGACAGTTCTGCCTCGAACTCTGGTTGCGCCCGCCTGTTTCCGAGTCTGGGCCGAGGAGGGTAGGGTCGGTGCCGGCCAGCCCGGGGAGTCCTGGAGGTCGGGAGTCCAGGCTGCCGGCTCTGATGGATGCATGCAGAGGCTGCCTCCTCCCGCCCGACCAGGAACCACGGGGCTCCTGAGTGGATCAGAGGCCACTGGTGAGAGGCCCCAGGAGCCTGCAGCCCTTCCTGGGCAGGAGCCAGGCTCAGTGGGCTCACCCTGCTGGGCGCCTGTCCTCCCTGGGCTGGAGCTTCAGGGCCCTGGGCCGGGCTGCCCCCCTCTGAGCCTGGCCTCCGTGCCTCTAGGGGACACAGCCTCACCTCCCGGCCACAGCAAGGCAGGGGCTGCGGCTGCTGGAGCAGGCCTCGTGAAGCATGCTGGAAGGTGACAGGGTGCAGGGCTGGAGAGGGGCTGAGATGCGTGATTGATTAGGGGGACACAGGACAAGGGCTCTGCAAATTGGTAAGAACTCCCTGCCCCCAGCCCCCGTGGGGAAGGGAGAGAGGAGCCCAAGCAGTCGGAGATGGTGAGACAGTGTCGCAGTGAGGACGAGAAGGGAGGAGGGGCAGTGTGGAGCCACCTTCCGAAGTCAGACGTGAAAGAGTGGGAGCCCCCAGCGTTCCCAGAAGGGGGACCTGACGTGGTTCGCGTCCCCCAAGACAGCAGGAGTCAGCGTCGGGCTGCGGTGCCATGGTCGTGGGCGGCTCCTCACGTGGCAGCACTCAGGCCCGCACGTGGGGCAGGGGCAGGCTGTGGGCCCGAGGCCACAGGAAGTCCAGCAGAGGGCAGCTGGTGAGGGGGCTGGGTGACCGAGGAAGGGGCACGTCCCAGCTGCGCTGACATGACACGGGGCTGTGGCCAGGAGAGCAGGGTCAGCCGCGCGTTCCCCCGTGGAGGGGCCAAGGTGCGGCTGCCTGGACAGCCGTGACCCTGGCCAGGTTCCGGTCACCTCTGTCCAGGGGTCCACAGGCTGAAAGGAGGGTGATGGGTGGGGGTTGCAGGGTGGCAGAGGCTGACCCTGCTGGGGGGGGACAGTGTGGGGTGGGGCAGAGCTGGACCACTGAGGGCCTGAGGGAGGGACTCTGGGCCAGACACGGGGGACGGGGTGTGGAGACACAGAGCTGTTCTGGGCTGTGACAGGGGGTGGGGGGGTGGATTGGTTGGACAGTGGCCCCAGGGGCCCAGCTGGAGGTCTGCTGCGGGGGAGGGGCGAGGGCAGGAGCCAGACCCTGAGTGAGGGGCTAGGGTTGGGAGCAAGTGGGGTCCTCCCTGGCCAGGGCCCTGGGCGGGAGGAGGCTAAGGCCGCCCCCAGGAGCACGCCGGTCCTCGAGGCCCTGGGCGCAGCAGCCCTGGGCGGGTCTGACGGGCTGCTCTCCCCTCCAGGCCTTGTGAAGCTGGGGATTCACTGTGTCACATGCCAGAAGGTGGCCGTCAAAATTGTCAATCGAGAGAAGCTCAGCGAGTCTGTGTTGATGAAGGTGAGGGGGGGCGGGGGGGCTCTCTTCGGCAGGGCTGTGCCTTGGAGCCCAGCCTTTGGGGTGGCTGCTATTCTCCCTCATCCACTCTGAGCGGGGGCTGGGGCTGAGCAGGCGACCAGAGGCAGGTGGTGGTCACCACGCTCTGCTTGGGTGGGTGAGGGCAAGCGACCTCAGTGAGGTCCCTCTGGCTGCTGGGATGGGGGCGGGGGACTTGGGCAGGTTAGCCTGGGGACCCCCAGGGGACCAGAGCTGGGGTGGTTTTAAGGGAGGTGAAGGCCGCTTGGACGGAGTGGGGCAGTGCGGGGACAGGCGGCCACAGGGGTTCTGGCCCTGCCTGGGGCCTGGGCTCCAGCAGATGTCCGAGGGGAGAGATAGGAGCTGGGGGAGGGAGGCTGGGTTGTAACTGGGGCTCGTGCCCCTGAAGGCCTGGCAGGGACCGGGTGCACTTAAGCAAGGGGCCTGGAGGTGGTCCTGGCACCCGTGGGGCTGTGGGTGGTGCCACGGGGGCCCCCACGAGCCCGCGGAGATGTCCCCAGCAGCCCAGGCTCTGGGCCTGACGGGCAGGGTGGGGGCGGGGTCTCCGGGGTGAGCCCCCACATGACTCGATGCGCCCCTTGCCCACAGGTGGAACGGGAGATCGCCATCCTGAAGCTCATCGAGCACCCTCACGTCCTGAAGCTGCATGACGTCTACGAAAACAAAAAATATTTGTAGGTATTGCTGGGCGTGCCGGGCTGGGGGGAGCTGCGGGGGGACAGGTGGTGGGGCCGCTCCTTGACCAGACACGGAGACAGGGCTTCCCAGAGGAGGGGTCAAGGGGCGGGGGCCCCCGTAGGGCATGAGCGGCACAGCCCATGTTCAACTGCGGACAGGTGACAGGCTGCCCGGGGGGGCCCTGAGGAACAGGGACGCCATCACTCCTGGCGGGCCCGACACCGGTGAGCCAGAGACGCTTGGCCACTGTCACAACAGGGCTCGCGCTCAGGCGGCCACCTCCCCGCGGTGTCTCGGCACTGCCCGTGAGAGTGGGTGCGGGCAGGGGCTGGGGTGGGCCTGGCCCACTCCACGTTCGGCACGCAGGGCGCTGGTCACGTCCTCGCTTCTGTCCAGATACTTTTGAGGACAGACACCCAGGGACAAGGGGCAGAGCACTGGGCTCTGAGGAGATCCCCTTGGAGGGGGCGGGAGGCAGGGGAGGGCCTAGGACCACAGCCTGAGGAGGGGGTCCAGCCTGGGCAAAGGCCCTATGACAGGAAAAGGATGCCTAGGATGAAGGTGGGCAGGGTGCCATTCCGGCTGCTGCTGGGGCCTTTCCCAGGGGGACCCCAAGTCCCAAAGCAGCCGGCAGCCTGGAGGCAGGGCCCCGGGTCAGGGCCCCAGCAGGCCCTCCTTCCTGCTGGGCCCTCCTGCTCCAGCCAGGATGCCACCAGGGCCCTCCGCCCTGAGTCTCCAGTCCCCACCTCTTTCCTCTGCAGACCAGATAGGCTCCTTAGGCCCCGGGGAGGGGGGTTACCCCCCCAGTCCTGCAAGACCAGCTCTGGAGGCAGCTGGTTCCCTGCCCCACACCCTTCTCCTCGCCAGGACCGGCCCCCCTCCCCAACCACTGCAGTCCACCAGGACCACCACCCACGGGACCCACCAGAGACTCCCAGGGGCATCCACACAGCGCCTGCCCAAGCTCCCGAGGCCCCACAGGCTTCACTGAGTCCTGGGACCACCCCAGACACCAGCCTCTTGGGCTCCACTCAGAGGGGTTCAGCTCGGACAGACAGCTCCCACCCTCAGAGAAGTGTGGGGTCTCCCCCAGCCACCCTCCCCCAGGACGGCTTCTTGCCTTCTACCCTTCGACCTCTCTTCCCCCACCCCCTTGCACCTGGTCCAGCCGCAGTTGGGCCACATCACAGGGGCCCCCGGCCCGGCTGCACCCTGTTCCGGCCCCTTGCTCACAGTTTTGAGGGCCACCCTGCCGGCCAGGGTCGCTCAGGGCCCAAGTGTCTGACCCACTCGCTGATCCAGGAGCCCAGCCTGGGCTGGCCGGTGTGGAGCCAGGCAGGGGGTGGTTTGCCTGGAAGGGCCAGGCCCCAGCTCCAGGAGGGTCAGCAACCACTGCCCCCCTCTCACCTGGGCGCAGCGTCCCTCCGCACCGGGGACAGCTGGGGCCCTGCCCCCAGGCCTTGGCACCCGGGGCTCCTGCAGATGCTGCCTTGGAGGTGGGCCTGCCAGGAGGGGGCGGGCGAGGTGAGGGTGGCCCCAAGGTGGGCCGTGTTGCGTGTGCACCCACCTGACGCTCACCGCCCTGCAGATACCTGGTGCTAGAACACGTGTCAGGTGGGGAGCTCTTCGACTACCTGGTCAAGAAGGGGAGGCTGACCCCCAAAGAGGCCCGGAAGTTCTTCCGGCAAATCATCTCTGCGCTGGACTTCTGCCACAGCCACTCCATATGGTGCGGGCCGACCCCACGTGACCCACCCCCACCCCTGATGCCCGGCAGGAGGGCATCCCTCCCCTCCTGGAGCCCCTCCAACAGCTGCCTCCTCCGCTTTTTCAGGGGTCCTGGGAACGGGGCCCTTCAGATAAGGGGACCTTGGTGACTTGGGCCCCAAGTAGGTGTGTAGGGAGCAACGAGGGGGTGCTCCGGGGGAGGACAGCGCAGCTTGCCCCAGTAGCGCGTGTTGGTCCCAGTCCATCCCAGGCTCCGCAGCCCGCCGCGAGACCGGCGACTTCTGATTGGCTGCCTGTAACGTCACCAGACTGGGCTGCCATTGGCTGGGTGCTGGGGGCGGGGCTTGTGGGAGGGACCCAGCCAGCCTCCTCCGCCTCCCTTCCAGCCACAGGGATCTGAAACCAGAAAACCTTCTGCTGGACGAGAAAAACAACATCCGGATCGCAGACTTCGGCATGGCGTCCCTGCAGGTGGGGGACAGCCTGCTGGAGACCAGCTGCGGGTGAGTGGGCGCCCCGCGCTGGCGGCGCCCCCTCCCGGCCGCGGCCGGCCCTGCAGCCCCAGCCCGGCTCCAGCACCCCACCGTCTGGGCTGCAGGCAGGACCCCTGGCTCCCCTGCTGGCGGTGGCTCCGATGTGCGGTGCGGTGAGGGGGGCTGCCCGTCACCTGGGTGGCCGCGCGGGCTCTGCCCTCTCAGCGGTGGTGCTGGGAGGTGACTCCCGTACACCCACGCGGTCCGTCCAAGGACGTCTGTTTCGCCCCTGGGGGTGGGGTGACCGCAAAGCCCCTTTAGGCTATTGGTGGGCTTGAGGGCCCTGCAAAGGGGTTTCCTTCCCAGGCGATGTGTGCGGGGCAGCGGAGAGGCGCCCCTCTTTCAGCGTCTACCTGCTGTGGGCCTGGGGCCACCCCGAGGTCCTGGCTGCGCGCACAGCGAGTCCTAAGTCTGCGCCCTGACCGCTGCTTTTGCTTCCAGGTCCCCCCACTATGCCTGCCCCGAGGTGATCCGGGTAAGTAGTCACTGCGCGCATCAGACCCTGCGCGTCCCAGGGGCCGCCCCCTATCCCCGGGCGGTCCTGAGACCCTCTGCCTGGGCCCCTTGTTACCCGCGAAGCCAACCGCACCGCCCTCCGCAGGGCGAGAAGTACGACGGGCGCAAGGCGGACGTGTGGAGCTGCGGGGTGATCCTGTTCGCGCTGCTGGTGGTGAGCCCGCCCGGTCCACGCCCCCGCTCCGCCCCTCACCCCTGTGTCTCTGTCCCGCCCCCAGCCCCCCGGTGACCCCGTTCCCTGCCGGCAGGGGGCGCTGCCCTTCGATGACGACAACCTGCGGCAGCTGCTGGAAAAGGTGAAGCGGGGCGTGTTCCACATGCCGCACTTCATCCCGCCCGACTGCCAGAGCCTGCTGCGCGGCATGATCGAGGTGGACGCGGCGCGGCGCCTCACGGTGCGTGCGAGTGGGGAGGGTCGGAGGGTGCGTGCCTGCGCTGCCAGTCCAGACTGCGGGCCCCTCCATGCCACCTCCCTGGGCAGGGAGGCCTGTGCTTGCCAGTGTGGAGCAGATAGCCCCGAGTATGCGCGGGTGTGTGCTGTACACGAGCGTGAGTGCACGCTCAGCTGTGTGTGCGCGCACAGTAGTGGGCGTGTGCTTACACGCATGCACTTGTGGGTTGTGTACAAGTGCGTGTGCAGACAGGTGTGAATGTGCATGTGCGTGAAGTACATGCGGTTGTTTGCACATGTGCATAGGTTCATGGGAGTGCACGTGCATGAGTGCATGCACAGCTGTGGATACGCACGTGAGAACCGTTTGTGGGTGTGCGCGCCCATGCGCGGGTGCAGTGGTAGGTGCGTGTGGGCATGCACACGGATGCATGCCCGTGTGAGCGTGTGACGGTGTGAATGTGTGTGCAGACAGGTGAGTGCGCATGTGCACAGGCCCTCCTGCGGCCTGGGTCCTGCAGGGGCGATTGTGGAGCGCTGGCCGGGCCTCCTCGGCCCCATCCCCATCCCTTTCCAGCCAGCTGCCAGTGGGCGTGGTCAGGACAGCAGCCCTGGGTCTGGGGCTTGTAGGGGGCAGGGCGTTCTGAAGGAAGCCCCACTTCTGACAGTAGGCTAGTCAGGGCGTAGCTGGGGCCAGGTTGTTAGGTCCCCGGGCAAGGGCAGCGGACCCCCTGGGCTGGCCTCTCCAGGATGAGGGTGGCCGGTGACCAAGAGGCCACCTTCTCCCACCCTCCCCAACCCGGCTGTCCGCAGGCTGGCGGAGAGGTCCTGGGGAGGGGGCCTCCTCACCCCAGCCCTTCTCATAGGCGGGCCACCCGGGCTGCTCTCCTCCTTCCTTCCCTGCGCCGCCAGGGCCCCAGCCTCCTGCCCCTGCCTGCAGCCCCCACACCCCTACCTGGCATTTCTTCTTCTGTGGGTGTAGACGGTCAGGGGGCGGAGGACGCAGCCCCTCCCCATGTTCCTCCATCCCCACCCTCCTGCTCCTCGCCCCCCTCCTCTCCATCTGCATCCTCACTCTCCCTTCACCACCTCCCCCACCCCGCCCCCCGCTGCTCTCTCAAACTCCCCTCTTCCTCCGTGGTGGTCCCCTCTTCCCTGCGTGCCCCCTCTCCTGCTCTCTCTGGCCTCCTAACGTGGGCTCCCGGCCCCCTCCATACTAACGTCCTGTTTCTCTCTCTTGTAGCTAGAGCACATTCAGAAACACACATGGTATATGTAAGTAGCTTTTCCTGCCACCCCTCGCCTGCTTTGCCTGCTGCTGCAGCCCAGGGGGCCCGCTAGGGAAGGTGGGGGGAGGACCCAGCCCAGCCCCGGCCTGTCCTGGCCCCGGCCTCAGCCCAGCGCATAAGGGGCTCCGGCCGGCCTGCGCTGGGCACAGGCGGACTCAGGTGTGTAGGGGCGGGACAGGAAGAGAGCAGCAGGGCTCAGGGCCCCCAGGGGTGGCCTGCGGGGAGGAGGCTCAGGCCTGCTAAGGTCAGTGACCACTGGGGGCGCCCTGTCGTCCACAGAGGGGGCAAGAATGAGCCTGAGCCGGAGCAGCCCATCCCCCGAAAGGTGCAGATCCGCTCGCTGCCCAGCCTGGAGGACATCGACCCCGATGTGCTGGACAGCATGCACTCGCTAGGCTGTTTCCGAGACCGCAACAAGCTGCTGCAGGACCTGCTGTCTGAGGAGTGCGTGCCTGGGGCCCCGCGGGCGGCGGGGGGCGGGCTGTGGCTGGCCACGAGCTCACCGCACTGCTGGCCCTCCCTGGGGCCCCCTGCCCCCCTGCAGGGAGAACCAGGAGAAGATGATCTATTTCCTCCTCCTGGACCGGAAAGAAAGGTACCCCAGCCACGAGGACGAGGACCTGCCCCCCAGGAATGAAATAGGTACAAACCCCCTGGGAGGCTGGCCCCACGCCACCCCCCAGACCCAGGGCTGCTGGCCTGACCCCTGTCTCCTGCAGACCCTCCCCGGAAGCGCGTGGACTCCCCGATGCTGAACCGGCACGGCAAGCGGCGGCCTGAGCGCAAGTCCATGGAGGTGCTCAGCGTGACGGACGGCGGCTCCCCAGTGCCCGCACGGAGGGCCATCGAGATGGCCCAGCATGGCCAGAGGTGCGTGCCTTTGGGGGGAGACCAGTGCCCGATTGGCTGGTACTCTGGCCTGCTCAGCACTGGTCGCGCTGGGCCTAACTCCTCTCCGTCCCCCACCTCCTGGCCCCAGGGCTGGGCTGGCTGCACTGGGCCGCATGGGCTGCGTCAGGCCGTCCTGGACTGGACTGGGCTGGACTGGACTAGAGGACTGGACTGGACTGGGCTGAGCTGGGCCGGGCTGGACTGGAGTGGGCCGGGCCACGCCGAGGCGGGGTAGACTGGGCTGGATCCCGGTCGGGCTACGGTGAGAGCCGGAGCCCAGCAGGCTCGTCCCCACTTCCCGCTGGTCCTGTGCTGGGGTCCCTGAGGCCGGGCCAGGGCAGGGAAGTGGGATGCAGGAGACGAGAGCAGGTGAGGGCTGTCCCAGCTGACCCCAGGAAGGCCGGGTGTCCTGGCCCCACGGCTGCAGCTGACCTGCGGCTGGCCGGGGAGCCCCGGGCCCCTCCTCACTGTGGCGTTCTTGCCCAGACGGAGGCTTCCTGCGGCCGGGGAGCACCGTGGCTGGTCCTGCAGCCCCAGCCGCCTCTCCTCAGCTGGGCGTGCAGGGGGCCAGGCCTCCTGAGGGATTTGCCAGCAAACCGGGGAACTGCAGGGCAGTTGGGCCGCCATCAGGATTGAACTGGACTGGCGGCCGCCAGCCCCACAGTGGTCCCGGGTCGTCCCCCTGGGGAACCAGGCTGGCTCGGCCTCTGGCCTGGGGTCCTAGCCCTCCGGGGCCTTTCTCCAGGTCTCCAGACCACCAGGGCCCACTGCCCGCCTGTTCTGGTATGGGGTGGGCCGAGGGAAGGAGCCAGAGGAAGGTCCACACTGGCCATGCTGCCCTGCTTGTGGTGGGCGCACCGCTCCCCAGCCAGCTTCCCGCCTGCCCCGTCTGAACTCTGCCAGGGCTGAGTGCCAACCGGCCACTCTGCCACCCCGTGCCGCCCGTCCCACTTGCCTGGGCTTGGGGGCCCCCAGGGGCTCCTGCTCTGCTGCCGGGCCTGGCTGCCACAGGTGCTGGGGTGGGGTCACGGGAACCAGCCCCTTCCTCTCAGCCTCCCAGCCCCGCAGCTCCTGGGGCTCTGCTCCCTCTCCCGGTCCTTGGGGCGGAGTGGCAGCGGCCTCCTGCCGGGGCTGGTGGTGGGTGCCGGGTGTCCCGCAAGGCCGGCCAGGCCGCCCTGCCCTGAAGGTTGCCGAGGCGTGTGCCGTGGCCCTGGTGTTCCCCTGCCCACACCCCTGGCATCTGCGTGCCCCGGCCTGGGGCCAGGTGGGCCGCTCGCTCGGAGCCGTGTGGAGGCCTGGCCTCCGGGCCGCCTGGCGGCGCTGCGGCAGTAACTCTGTTCTCTCGCTTTGTTCTCGCTGTAGTAAAGCAATGTTCAGTAAAAGCCTGGATATCGCTGAAGCCCACCCCCAATTCAGCAAAGACGACAGGTATACACCTTGCCCACCCGCCCCCGCCCCCCAGCCCTCTCCCCTTCGGCAAGGGAACCTTCCAGAAGCCGGGGGAAGGGCTGGGTCAGGCCAGGCTGAGGCCCCAGAGGAGTGGGCTGCTGAACAAGGCCGATGGCCAGCCGAGGGGCTGGGAGACCCGCTGCGCTCTCCCTGCCCCGGGCCCCGAGGGGCTGCAAGCGTGAGGCCTCTTCTGGCCCACCCTTGTGGTGGCCTGGGGTGGACCTCCCCGGGGCATCTGTCCAGCGCTGGCACCTGGGCCCTGGAGCTGCCCTGCTGCCCACTAGGGCCCCAGTGGAAGCAACAGCCAGAGGCAGCTCAGCTGTCCTGAGCCCACTGCGGGCCCCCCAGCTGGTGGCAGGTGGTGAGACGATCATGAGGGTCTCTGTGCCCCCAACCCCCAGAGCCCCCACCCTACACCTGCCTGGGCACCCACCCCGCCACCCCTGGCGCTTGCCAGCTGCAGCTTCGTCTCCAGGGGCTGCCGGGCTGGCAGGAGGGCGTGCAGACGGTGGCTGCCCCTTCCTCCCTCGCCGCTCTTCGCTTCCTTGTGCAAGACCACAAGCTCGTGCTGGCTCGGGGGGCGGCGGGGGGCAGCAGCGGGGTCCGCGGGGTCCCCAGCTCTGCTCTCACCATCAGGACTGTGGGCCCAGGCCTGACTCTGAGCAGGTTGGGCTGGGGGGCCAGGGCGGGGCAGGGGCACGGGCTCTGTGCCTGTGTCAGGAGGGCAGCTGGACGGCCATGGCCGCCGGGGTTGGCAGAGCAGCTGGGGCCAGGCTGGGCGGGTAGGCTGTCCTTCACTCTCATGTCCCCGCCTGGGGCTGCGCGGGCCCCAGTCCTGTCTCCTTGCCCCGAGGACGGTGGTCAGTGAGGCCCAGAGTCTGTCCCGAGGGGTATGCTGCACGCCTGCCTCAGCCAGGCGCGCTGGGACAGCGGTCTCCCTCCGGTCACGCCCAGGCCGGGCCTGCAGCCCAGTGCAGCCAGTGGTGGGAAAGGCCGGCGGTCCCTGCCCACGCCCACGCCCACCCCAGCCTGTCTTGCCCAGGCCCACGGTGGGAGGGACGAGAGGACAGAGGGCTGGCCTGCTGCAGGCAACCCTGGGCTGGGCGGGGGGCCGTGGTCTCTGGCTAGCTCCTGCCCAGCTGGCAACCCTGGGCCAGCTCGGCCTGGGGGTTAGGCCGGGCTCAGGGCAGCTGGAGAGTGGCGGGCAGACCTGGCCCGGGGGCTCGACTCCGTCCCTAGGGAGCCACGGCCTCCCTTGTCCCTCCGTTCACCTGCGCGCCCGGCAGGCCCCAGCAGAGGGCCCTCTGCCAGCCTGGGCCTTGGACTGGCAGCTCCCGTGTGGTGGGCAGGAGCCCCAGGGCCGCCCCCCGGGCCTGGTGAGAGGTGCGGTGGGGGCAGCAGGGCAGCCCCAGGCAAGGTCGGGGGGCACCGAGCCTCCCGGACAGCCTGCCTGTGGGAAGAGAAGCCGCGAGCCCCAGGGCCCGTCCCCAGCTGAGTCCTGCTCTGTGCCTCTGCCCGCAGGTCCAGGTCCATCAGCGGCGCCTCCTCCGGCCTCTCCACCAGCCCCCTCAGCAGCCCCCGGGTGAGTGAGCCACCCACCGCCTGGCTCCCCAGCAGAAGGCGCCGGGAGGGGGCCGGCGGCGGTGCTGCCCGCCGCGGGGCTGCGCGTGCTGCTGCTGCCCGTGGGCCCTGGCTGCTCTCGCTAACTGCACGTTCTCTGTTCTGTTCTGTGTGTTCTCGTGTGTCCCTCCTTTTCTCGTGTGGCAAACGCCGCGCCCCCACCCCGCCTGCGCCCACGGGTCCTCCTGCTGCTGCGTGTGCATGTGGGGCCGGGCGGATGGGCGGGCGGGTGCATGGCGGGCCCCTCCTGCCCTCGGTGCCGCCCTGTAGCCTGCTAGGAAGTTTGTCCTGCCCCCCCCACCCCCCGAGATCCCCTTCGTGGCCTGCACCCTGGCCACCTCCGTGGAGCCCGAAGCTTGCCGGAGCGCCTCTCGGCCCGGACACGTCCTCCCTCCGCAGGCCACCCCGCGGCCCCGCCCCGAGACCCAGACCTTGCCGAGCAAGGCCAAGCTGACCGACAAGCCTCTGCAGGGCGCCAAGTCCAACCCCCTCCCGGCCGGCACCCAGACCCGACCCCCTGTCCCCCGCGGCCTCGGCCCCCAGCTGGCCTTGCCCCCGGGGCTGACCACCCCGCCTGCCCCCACCCGGCTCCCACCCGCTGGGACTGAACCGAACACTAAATCTGTCCCCACCACACAGGTGACCCCTCACCCCTCTCCAAGGGGCAGTCCCCTCCCCACCCCCAAGGGGACGCCCGTGCACACGCCCAAGGAGAGCCCGGCCGGCACGCCCAACCCCACGCCGCCGTCCAGCCCCAGTGTCGGGGGGGTGCCCTGGAGAACACGGCTCAACTCCATTAAGAACAGCTTCCTCGGGTCGCCCCGCTTCCACCGCCGGAAACTGCAAGGTGAGCTCAGAGAGAGCGCCAGGGGTGGGCGGGGCTCCCCTGCCAACAGGGCTGATGGCGGCCGTGTCCGCTGGGCTGGCACAGGCCTGGGCAGCACCCCCAGGCGTCCACGTGTCCCCCAGATGCCCGATGTGTGTCCGGGGCCCACATGGCACAGACCTGCCCGCCCCGCCTTGGGGGCCCCCCTGGGTTCCTAGCTCCTCTTCAGCCCAGTGGGCTCCTTGGGACAGGCTGCCCGAGGTCCAGGGAGGAGAAGTGGCCGTGGGGCGGGTGTGGACATGACTGCCAGGAAGCCCACCGGGTCGAGGAGGGCAGCCTGCCCGTGTGCCAGGTGCTGCAGGTCACCTATCGGGCACCAAGGGACGGGGTGTGGGGCCCCTGCTGGCTGCTGGGGGGAAGGCCAGAGCGGGCAGAGCGTGGTTTCAGTCTCTGAGGCCGTGGCCGTGGCGGGGGTGGGGCTGACCCGTGCCCTTGGGTGCCACCAGGGGCAGGGCCCCTGGGGACGGGCCGAGCAGTCACCGCACCTTCTCATCCTGCTCCTCCCGTCCCCACAGTTCCGACGCCGGAGGAGATGTCCAACCTGACCCCGGAGTCGTCTCCAGAGTGAGTGGCCCTGCCTGAGGTCACATGGGAGCTGTCCACCTCCCTCCTGGCGCTGGGACGCCAAGTGCACCGGGGAGGCCGTAGGGGACCCTGCCGTGTGGCCAACCAGGAGACCCTGGGAGGGCGCCAGGCAGAGCACCCTGGCCCTCTGGTCCTTCCCTTCTCCCGTGGCCCCTGCTGCCGCTGGTCCCTCCCCCCCAGCACCCAAATCTCCAAGCCACCAGGCGGGGAGCGGCCTGGGTGGTGGGGGAGCCGTTCTGGGGACAGCGTGGCCTGCTCAGAAGCCACAGCCTGTGCGGCCGGAGGCAGGGCCGTGGCCGCCCGCTGAGCACGGCCTCCACAGGCAGGAGCCTGCGGGGTCTCCCGCTTCCTCAGCCGCCGTCTCCACCCTGGATGTGCGGGGTGTGGGGAGGCCACCAGGACCGGCCCGGGCCACCTGCAGCAGGGGTCTCCCTGGGGGCCGGCTGCGCTGGGCAGAGCGGAGCCTGGAAGGCAGCCAACATGCGGGGTCACGTGGGCAGAGGGTCTCACGGCAAAAACGTGGTGCTGGCCGAGGAAGGGATGCGGGGACCCGCGTGCGGGGGCGGGGGGCCTAGACCGGGGCTGGGGGCAGCGCGAGCCCCTGATCACATCCCACGAGACAGGGCGCGGGGGCCGTGGTGATGGGCGGTGAGCCGCACCCACCCTGCAGAAGGTCCATGGTGCGGACACAGGGCAGGGCATGGGACCGCACAGGCCGCCACCCTGACCTCGCTGGGCAGCGAAGACAGTCGGGCCCACGGTCCGAAGGAGAGGAGGTGTCACTGTGCCGCGTGCTTGAGTGAGGCGGGACCCGGCCCAGGGCTGGCACGTCCAGGGCCTCGGCGGCGGCGCGGGCAGCGGACTCTGCAGCCCCACAGGACAACCTTCAGCCGCGAGTCCCTGCCGCTAGGCGGGCTTTCCCAAGCGCACTGGCAATGAAGCAGCTGGATGTTTCAGAGACTAACAACCGCGCACCAAGGCCTGCGGTGGCCAGTGGCTGGCCGCCCCGCCTTCCAGTCGAGTGCCGGCGGGGCCTCGTCCCTGCCGCTGGCCCTGGGAGCTGGGTGCAGCATCACCCCGCCCCAGCACCTCCTCCCGCACAGGACGGGCTCCTGGCCGTAGGCGTCCCTCCTGCAGCTGCCCGGGACCCTGCGTCAGTCGGGGTCCCCATGGAAACCAGGGCAGCGCGGGCGCCCTGTCAGGGCTGGAAGCCACGCGCAGGCTGGTGGGCGGGGACCTCGGGTAGCATTCTGCGTGGCTGTCTTGGGAGGTCCCTCCTCCTCAGGGAAACCCCACTCTCGCTCTTGAGGCCGGCAGCTGACCGGAGAAGGCCCGCCCACGGCCCTCTGCTCCACCAGAACTTGCTGACCGTCACCCCCGCAGGACGTCTCTAAGAAGCCACGCCCACACTGGCGCAGACAGGCCAGAGTGACGCCCAGGGTCCCCATCACAGGCCTGTCCCCACACGCCCGGCTCAGCCCGGCTGTTCCCGCCGCGGGGCTGTTTCTGCCAGAGGCCAAGCCACTGGGATCGGAGTTAGTTTTCGTCTCCTCCCTCCAAGAGAGGAGCAGGTAGAGCCCAGCTGTGGGCCTGGCCGGGGGCGCCGAGTGGCCGGGCCAGGGCCCTCACTCGAGGAGCAGAGGCCGGGGAGGAAGAGGAGGTGGCCAGGTGACAGCCTGGGGCCCGTCACCCCCGTCTTCTGTCGGGATTCCTGGCCAGGCTGACGGGAGGACAGGGGCTTTGCTGGCAGGCGGTTGGTCTCTGTCATGGCGGCCGAGGAGTAGCTCCGGATACGGGAAGGGCCACACGGCCAGGAGACCGCCGGCCACACGACAGGCCAGCGCGGACCACCACGGGGCAGGACGCTGGGCCCGGCTGCTGCTCCTCGTCCCGGCTCCAGCCGGCGGGCGGCAGCTGCGAGGGAGGCAGCCGGAAGGCAGCAGGGTGTGTCGGTCAGCGACCACGGCCGCGTGACAAACGACTCCAGCCGGCCCCGCGGGAAACGGTGCTTGCTCACCCTCCCGTCTCCGTGCTTGGCTGGGCTCTGCCTCAGGGAGGCCCCGGTGCGGCCGTCCCGACAGCCCGAGGCAGGACCACAGTGGGCGGGACTCGGGTCTGCCCGGGCCTCTCGCCCGTCAGTCCGCCCCACCAGAAGGCCAGACACCGGCCAGCAAGAGGGAAGTCACAGCCCTTGTGGCCAGATCTCGAGGTGGCGTCCACTTTCCCCACGTTCTCTTGATCGGTCAGCAGTCCCTGGCCCTGCTCACACCCAGGAGGGCCGCAGCAGCCGGAACCAGGCACCCGTGGGAGCCGGGAGGCGGGGCTGGCGGGGTCTGTTGCGCTGTGTGGACTGCCGTGGTCGGGGAGGGCTCCCCGGCAGGGAGTGGCCCCGACGCAGGACACAGCAGCGGGGTTGGCGTGGTGACCAAATGGAAGCCCCACGCATGGCAGTGGGAGGGGCGGGCCGGAAGATGCTGCCGGCCTGGAGCTCGTGGTGTGGCCCCGCCCTGCAGGGCCCCTGGGTCTGGTGCGACTCCAAGTCCCAGGAGGTGGCCTGAGCTGGGGCCACAGGAGACAGGCAGCTGGGCCGTCAGCGGTCCCCGAGGATGGAGACAGAGTGGCCTCGGGTCCGGCTTCCCACCATGTCTCAACCATCAATACCCGCCCCCATTCCCCACCTCCCTCGCTCCCCCACTCCCCTCGGCCCTCATGGCGGGCACGGTCCTCAGGGCGGCTGTGGGACTGCTGCCTGCCCAGTGCCCCAGAGGGTGGCGGCTTACCAGACAGGAGCGAGGCTGGGGGTCAGGGTGCACTCTCCCTCCCTTCCTGGTGGGGTCCAGTGGGTGCTGCCCCGGCCCGGCAAGCGGGGAGGGCAGGTGTCAGGCCCAGGGCTGCGGGAGTGGCTGTTGGGTTGCAGAGTCGGGGGGTGGGCAGTCAGAGTCCAGGGCAGGTGCTGGTGGGGTCCGGGTGTTGGGGCCGGTGGGGATGCGGGGCTCAGAGTCGGGGTGGCGGGCGTGAGCAGCCCCCTGCCCCGCCCCCAGGCTGGCCAAGAAGTCCTGGTTCGGGAACTTCATCAGCCTGGAGAAGGAGGAGCAGATCTTCGTTGTCATCAAGGACAAGCCCCTGAGCTCCATCAAGGCTGACATCGTCCACGCCTTCCTGTCGGTGAGCCTTGCCCGCAGACCGGGGGCCGCCCCTCAGGGACGGCCCTGCCCCCGCCGGCCCTGGCCTGGGGACCAGGTAGCTGCGGGGGTGGGCCGGGCGGGCTGGGGTGTGGGACGGGCTCTGCGAAAAGGCCCCCACGGGGGCTGGGCTGGGCCTTGAGGGGGCGGTGACACCTCCCAGAGACGGGCCCCCTGGCCTCCCTGAGGCCCGGCAGTTCTGAGGGCAGCTGGGCCGGGCCTTCCATGGGCTGCTCTGGTCTTTGCGGGGTCGTCGGGCGCATGGCGCAGAGAGCCCTGAAGGCTTGCTTCCGGGGTCCCGCCAGGGGACGCCGCCTGTGTGGGGCTGCCCAGCAGCCGCAGCTCTGGCTTCGGGCCCCTCTGGGCCCCCAGGGCGGGTGGGACTGTGAGGTGGTTCTCTAAACTGCAGGCTGCCTCGGCTCCCTGCAGCCCCGGTCCCCTGAGGCCGTGAGGGCAGTGGGCGCTCCAACCAGGAGAGCCCAGCACCAGGCCCCTCTGCCTCCCCTGCACCCTGCTCTCTTCCCTGGGGTTCAGGGTCTGGGCCTCTGTTGCCCCCCCCCACTGCCCCCCAGGTCCTTCCTGGTGCTCCTGAGACATTGAGAATTCCCTTGCTGAGTGACAGGGACTCAGCCACTGCCCTCTTCTGCTGCCCAATGAGGGCTGGCCCTTCAAAGCCTAAGTGCTATGCACTCCGGGGTGCAGGGCCCGGTCCCAGGAGTTACCGTGAGGGGAGGCTGCCCGCCAGGTCGTTGGGACCAGCTTCCTGTGAGGCCGTGGACATGCAGAGGGGCTGGCTGGGCCCTGACTGCGGCCACCAGAAGCAGCGGGGCCTCGGGGATGGTCTTGTCGCTGAACCTGTGCCTGAGCCTCAGGAAGCCTGTGCTCTGAGCCAACACAGGCTTCGGCCTGGCCCTCCGTACTTGTGGCTGTTCTGTGGGGTCCTCTCTCCCACCTGGGTGCTCACCTGTCGCCCCTCAGAAAGCTCTGCGCCCAGGGGGCCTCGGTCAGGCGGGTCCCAGCTCTCCTGACCAGGCCCCTGTGGGCCCGGCTGGCGGGGGCCTCCCTGGGTGGGTTTCGCAGATGATGCTGGGTGGGGCTGCCCCGTGGGCCCAGGCTCTCGAGGACGGAGTGGGGGCTGGCTCCCCGCTCACACCACGCTGCTGCCCCCCAGATCCCCAGCCTCGGCCACAGCGTCATCTCCCAGACCAGCTTCCGGGCCGAGTACAAGGCAACCGGGGGCCCGGCGGTCTTCCAGAAGCCAGTCAAGTTCCAGGTGGACATCACTTACACCGAGGGCGGGGCGGCGCACAAGGAGAACGGCATCTACTCCGTCACCTTCACGCTCCTGTCAGGTGAGCCGCCCGCCGGGCTGAGGGCTTGGGCTCCAGCCAGCCCGCCCGGGCTCAACCCGCTGTGCCCCGCAGGCCCGAGCCGCCGCTTCAAGAGGGTGGTGGAGACCATCCAGACGCAGCTGCTGAGCGCGCACGACCAGCCCTCTGCCCAGCACCTGGCAGGTGAGGCGGGGCTCAGCCCCCGGCCGCCCGCGTGCGTGGGGTGCCGCCATGCACCCTCCACCCCGCCCCGAGCGCCGCCCCCAGGGAGCAGGGCCCGCAAGGCAGCGGCCGGCCCGCGGCTGCGCGCCCAGGGAGGTAGCGCCCAGCACACCGCACTGAAAGGCGCCTCTTGTCCACCGTAGAACCGCCCCCGCCAGCGCCAGGACTGAGCTGGGGCGCTGGGCTAAAAGGCCAGAAGGTGGCCGCCAGCTACGAGAGTAGCCTCTGACGCAGGCAGGTAAGGTGTCGCCCCGCCGCTGGGGCAGGGAGGGGCTGCGGTCAGGCCTCTGGCAGGAGCCGGGCTGACCCCGAGAAGGGCGCCCTGTGCCCACTCCCACAGCCGGTGGCCAGCTCCTGGCCCTGGACAGGCCACGCAGGCCCTGAACCCAGGCAGAGTCGCCGGACACAGGGTGGGCTGGCCCTGGGCCCCCAGTGAGAGCTCTGGGGGAGCCCTGGCCCCGCGGGGCCCGCCGCGGCTGTGCCCTGCAAGGCTGTGGCCCTGGTGCCTGCGCCAGTGGACATGAGGCGGGGCTGCTTGCCGCCTGCCTGCTCCCCACCCCAGACGGGCCGGTGACTGTCTGCCTTGAGTAGGACAGAGGGGCCCGAGGCCCAGCCAAAGCAGGGGCTCCCTAACTGGGTGTGGAGAAGCCACACAGGGAAAGGGGCCACCCGAGCCTGGTGGCACTGGGGCTCAGGAGCTGAGGGGCCTGGCGCTCGGGGTCCTGCCCGGGTGTGGGGGGGCCCGTGGTGGCGCCTGCGCAGGCCGCCATTCATCAGGGAGGGCGCAGTGCCTGCCCACAGGGCGGCGAGGCCTGTTCTGAGGTGTGGGGTCTGGGGAGCTCAGCGTCCGGCCCACGTCCTGCCTCCCCGTGGCCCCCGAGGCTGGCTGGGCCCCCTTCCTGCCTCTGCGGGTCCTGAAGGCCAGGCCAGCCGCGCACCCCCCCCGCCCTGCCATCCTCATCCCATTGTCTGTCTTGCCGCATCACCCCACGGCGGGCCCGGGCTGTGGTTCCCCCGAGCACCCTCCCCGAGTCCCAGGGTGTGGGCCCCGCCCCAGCTGCTGGGGGGGCGGGGAGCAGGCAGGCCAGTCTCCACACAGGACAAGGCGGCGCTGAGAGGGAGAGCGAGGCCGGGGAAGCGTGGAGCCTGTCTGGGGAGGGGGGCAGGCCAGGGCCCAGCCCACTGCCCAGGGCACATCAAAGCCTGTGGCCACCGCGAAGCAGGGCCTCGTTGGCCCTGACCCAATCAGCTCTGGGCCCAAACGCATGTCCTTGGAGACTCCTGGCTGTCCACTGTAGGCGCCGCCACCTCCCTTGCCTTCCGTCAGTGAGTTCTGTGTTGGGGAGCCCCACCTGGGACCCCAGCCCGTGGCCAGGCCCCACCCCTGGCCTCCCTCCCACACGAGTCCCTTGTCCACCGAGCTCAGTCCCAGAGTCACCATCGGAGGTGGAAGGAGGGACCGTCACGTACCAGGCCAAGAGACCTGGTGCTACCCCACTCGGGCCCCAGGGAAGCAGCCCCACCCAGGACCCTGCCAGGGCCACACTCCCAGGCCCAGCAGCAGGTGGAGAGCGTCAGGATGGGGTACTGTTCACGGGCAGAGGGAGGACGCATGGGTGGCCAGTGTAGACCGTGGCCAGAGGCCTGGGCTTCTCGGCTCCAGAGGGCATGTCCTGGACCCAGGGCCGGACAGAGGGGAGCGGGGCCAGGCAGGCCCAAGGCACCCAGGGGTGCTCCACTCCGCACTGGACGCCTGCATCCCGAGCCCCTCCCACCGCAGGCCCCGTCCTTCCCCAGGGCCTGGCCTCACCCAGGCACCCAGCGGAGGCCCTGGCGGGAAGCCTTTTTCACACGTCTCCCTCCTCTCTCCGTTCTGTGCTCCAGACACCACTAGCTGTGTGGAGGCGGTGACGGGGAGGCTTTCCAAGTGTGGTAAGAACCCTCGCCGCCACCGGGGCCCCGGCCTCTCGCCCCACCTGCACCTGCTCCCAGCGGGGCGCTGCCCCTGCCCCCCCGGGGCTGTCCTGGGGTCTCCGTGGACACATGGCACACCTAGCCGCCTGCCTCTGCCAGGAGCAGCCTGTCACCCACTCCAAGGGCAGCCACGGGCAGCCCCAGGGCCAGGGCAGGTCAGGGAGGTGCCCCGCTGCTCGGCGCCCACCCTGAGGACAGGAAGGGTCACCTGTGCAGGCTCCAGCCTGGCCACGGTGGACTCCAGTCCAGGCCCAGACGGCCCCAGGCCCTGTGTCCACTGCAGGGGTGCAGGGGCCACTCCTGCAGAGGTCTGTGGGCTCCCCGGGCCACGCAGGCCCCCTCCCCACTGGTGCCAGCAGGGAGAGGAGGCCCTCAGCTCCAAGCTCAGGGAGGGCGCAGGCTTAGGGACGAGAGCCAAGGCGCCTCCTCCTGACCTCAGGACATCCCCCCCTCGGCTGCCTGCCCCTGGCCCTCCCACACCCAGCTCTCCATGCCTGTCCACCCATCCATCCATCCATCCATCCATCCGTCTGTCTGCTATGTCCACACTGCGCAGCCTGGGCTGGCCAGGGGATGAGGGTGGCAGGCCTGTGTCCTTGAGCGAAGAGCCAGCCGCTGGCCCAGGGTCCTGCTGGGCTTGTCTTCATGGCTCCGTCTTCAGTGGGGGCCGGCCGGCCTGCGGGGCCAGGCCTGGTGTGGGGGGTGGCCTCTGCCTGCCCTGGGCCCCTGCCCCCCGGCGCAGAGGCCCACAGGTCCCGTCTCCAGTCCCCAAACCACTGCCCACTCCCACCAGCCCCTGGCACAGAGGACCCCTGCCCCGCGGCCGCCTGCCCACCCGCTTGCTGTCGCCTGGCCCTGCCCCCCGCCCCCTTGGACCTCATCTCGCTGGGTTTTCTTTCTCTTCGCCAAGGCCTTTCGTTCATTTGTTTGTTCTCTCTCTCTCTCCTTCCCTTCCTCTTTCTCGCTCCTTTTTCCTCTCTTTCCTTTTCTTTTTTCTCTTGTCTCCTGTTCTGTGTACCCAGGCAGCCCAATGAGTAACTTCTTTGACGTAATTAAACAACTTTTTTCAGACGAGAAGAACGGGCAGGCGGCCCAGGCCCCCAGCGCGCCCGCCAAGCGGAGTAGTGCCCACAGTCCACTCGGTGACTCGGCGGCCGCTGGCCCTGGCCCTGGAGGGGATGCCGAGTACCCAGCGGGCAAGGACACGGCCAGGATGGGGCCACCCGCCGCCCGCCGCGAGCAGCCTTAGGCACATAGCCCCTCCCCCACACGGCCCTGACGGTGGCCGCCAAGGCCGTGGTGCCACCGGCCCGCCACCGGCTCCCTGTGGACCTGGGGCCACGGCCACCCGCCCGTCTAGACTGTGCGGAGCCAGGGAGGAAAGGAAGGGAGTGCCGGGGGCCGCGCCCGCGGCTGGGCCCGCTGCGCCTGCGCTCTCTCGCTGTCCTCCCTGCCTCTCTCTGACGGCGCCACTGTTTCCGCTCTGATACCAGGAACTGTCCCGAAAAGTTAACATGTCGACCTCCACGAGGCCGCCCTCTGGGCTCCGCGCCGGACGCCGGCCGACGCAAGGCAGCTGCGTGGACCTGCCCCTCCGCTCCCGCCGCCGCCGCAGCCTGCCCCGTGGCCAGGCCCTGCCCGCCCTCCGCTGCCTCCGTCCACCTGCCCGCGTGGCGCTCTGCCCGGCTCCCGCTCCGCATGGCCCCGGGGAGGAGGACCTGGCTCCCGGGGGGAGCCGCCCCAGCCCTGCCGACTGGACTCGCAGTGACTGGAGCCCCCGGCAGGCCCCGCCTGCCCGCCCAGGCTGCCTCCAGGGTGGGGTGTGCAGGCGCAGCAGCCCCTCCTCGGCCCCGCCTCCCTGCAGCACCCCTCCGTCGCCCGTGGACGGCGCAGCGCGCCCACCCTGCCACTGGCTGCACCTAGTCCTCCAGCTCATAGGCGGCAGGGTGCTCTCTGGCCCGGTGGTTTGTCCTGGCCCGGGGGGAACTGGACCAGAGGCGGCAGACTGACCGGGGAAATCAGTATTATTTATTTGCTGTTTTAACTTATTGAGTTCCTTTACTTCTCTGTTCAGGGAAGTGGCAGCAGCAGCATCCTCCTGCCGTCCGTCTGTCTGTCTGTGTCTTGGGCAGGGTGGGTCTGGGGCCCAGGTGCCCTGAGGACGGAGCCTTGGGGCGTCCAGGGCAGGCTGGTGGATGCAGCACTGGCAAGCTACTGTAAACTTTAAAGAATTCCTGCAAGATATTTTTATAAACTTTTTTCTTGGTTGTTTTTGGAAAAGGGCATGGGGAGGGGAGCCGCGGGGCAGGGCTGGGTTGTGTTTGGTTCTTGCTCTCGGCCCTTTCTCTGCACACACGCACGCGAAGGCGGTCCACCCCGGGGGCAGCGACTCCAGGGCTGCGGGCGCCGCTGCCCAGGGCCCTCCGCCAGGCCCGCTGGGCACCCTCTTGGTTCTGGGTCCAAGAGCAGGGCAGGAGGAAGGTCCTGAGCTGGCCCCACCCACTCACATGATGGCAGGGCCACGGCAGGGTTTTTTATTAAAATGATAAAAAGTGAAAAAAAAAAACCATAAGCAAAGACAGGAAGTCAACGGGTCCTCCACGGCGTGTTTTCTGCACACAGCGAGGCTGTGGGTGTGGCCACCTCGCGCTGTCCCCGCCCCCAGCTGCCCGTGTCTCCTCCCCCCGCTGGCACAGGCCCGCGGCCGTGAGGGCTCCGAGCCCGGCCGCCGGAGGCAGGGCTGGCCCCACTGCATGCCGTCGCTGCCGCGGGCCTGCTCTGCTTCTGGCGCCGCCTGCCCACCGCCCACCCGCCCTCCGGCCGTGGAGATCCCAACGCTGCTGTCGCACGGACCACCCCCCACGAGCGGGGACTTCCACACTAAGAAAAGCCCAACACCTGTCACGGCGAAAGCCCCGCGGTGCCCGTGGGAGGGCTGCGCGGAGACACAGGACACGGAAAGCAATACCTCTCGTCAGCCTCCCCCTCGTGCGTGCTCGGACACACGCAGACGTCACGGAAACGGACAAGCCCCGCCCCGTGTACCCCTGTCAAATAACTGTGAGCAACTTTAGTTCCGGAACAATAAATTCCTTCCGTAAAGACACCCACGCCAGTCTTCGTACGGGCGGGCGGGCAGGGGTACGGGGCCACCCGGGGCCCACCGGCGCTCGTCCTGCCGTGAGCCCCTCCGTGCTCTGCCTCTGCTGAGGAGGACGGACCCCGCGTGGGAGTCGCGGCGTCCCCACGGCTGCCCTAGCTTGAGCCGCGGGGACAGGCTGCAGCGGGCTGCGAGCAGAGGCCCAGGGCACGGGGATGTGCCAACCCGAGGCGGACAAGGAACTCCGTCCCCTGGGTGGCTGTGGCCACTCAGCTGGCACCCCAAGACGGCAGGGGTCATCCTGGCCACCCAGGCTCCTTCCTGAAAGGTGAACCTCCTTTTCGATCCTGTTTCTGGACAAGGCGATGGGGTGCTGCAGCCCCTGGAAGGGATGGGTCAAGGATGGCTTCTGGAAAGGCCCCCCCAGAGGGGCCGTCCCAGTCATGCCCCCGTGCCCACCAGGCAGGGACCAGGCACCGCACCCGCGCACTAGCCAGCCACCTCCAGCTGCTGCACCATGAAGGGCAGGCCCGGCCCCGTCATGAGGGCAGCAGCCAGGGATGCCCCACACAGCCGGGAGGACGGGCTGGGGAGTGCGTCCCAGCCCAGGCGTCCGAGCACAGACCACGCTGCCCTCGGAGCCCCCAGCCCCAGGCACCGCCCATGTGTGAGGACCGGGCTGCCCGGAGCAGTCCTCAGACAGGTCCGCACCATCCCCGGGCACCCACCCTGGCGTGGCCCTCAAACCTGTCCCCAGGCATCACCCTGAGTCCCCTGGGGGTGAAGTCAGCCGAGTCCAGCCATCACCTCCTGCTGCAAGTGTGCCCGCTCCTCCGGCTTTTCAGGGAGCATACTGGCACGGGGAAGGCCCTCTGGAGAGCAGAGGGCGCCAGGCTCTGCAGCAGGTGCCACACTGCCCAGCGTCCTGCGGAGAGAGCGTGGTGGCTACACCCCAGCCTGGGGCCCCAGGCTGCTGGCCACGGAGGAGGGCCCTGACCCCTGCCTGGCTCTGCTTTCCTGGAAGGGCAGTGGGCCCACACCAGCCTCCCCGCCGTCCCCACCGGGCTCTCTGGACGCTTGCAGCCCCACGTGCCACCCTCAATGGGCATATGACTGGAGTTGGTCAAGAAAACACCCCAGCGCGCCTGCCAGGCCCGCCCCACAGGCAGGGCCTCCTCCCCGCCCACCTCTGAGGCAGCGAGCCGCCAGGTCGGACGCGGCAGGAGCCACACCAGCAGCTGGCGGCACCAGTGCTGACAGGAGGTTAAGAACGCGGAGAGACACAGTCAGGACTCACGAGGTGCCAGGTCCTGTGGGGAGCACGCTGCCCTGAGCACCAGCCCCAGGGCTCACATCAGCTCCGGGAGTCGGGAGGCCAGCATGAAGGAGCAGGAGGGGCTCGGCGAGGGGCACCAACTGCAGCGTGCCCACCAAAGCAATCGCGGGGGGCAGCGGAAATTAGGATGGGGGCTTGCGTCCCTACAGGGCTGTGTGCCGGCGGCCGGCACGGGCAGGGCAGGGCACCACGGGAGCGCTCTGCTGGGCTGAGGGCCTGCCCTGACTGGCTGCGCCCTCAGGCGGCCCTGCCTACGTGAGACCTCAGGACTTGGGGCGGGGGGCCTCCACATTCCACAGGCCAGCCCCCAGGAGGGGCGCCACGGCGGCCGTGCCCACCCGGCCCTGCAGGGGGCCTGCCCTCCCGCGCTTGCGGCTCAGGGTCCCTCGCCTGCACCTCGGGCCACCAGGCCTTGAATCACCAAGTCCAGCGTCCCCTTCACTGACTTCCTCCCCACCCCGCCCCCACCAGCAGGTGGGTTCAGCTGGGGGTGGAGGTCCGCAGAGGGTGGCCAGTGGTCACCTTCAGGGAGAAAGGCAGACGGGACTGACCATTGGAAACGCCATTGCCGGCCCTGGGCCCAGGCAGGACTATGGCGTCCGGGCTGCGCTGCACGGTCCCCGGGTCAGGCGCAGTGAGCCCCCGCCAACACCAGCTCCAGCCCGGGACCCAAAGCTGGGTCTCGTGAACTGAGCCCCCCAGGGTCACAGCGTGGGGGGCAGGCGGGCCCCCTGGAGGCTCCAGGGGAGTGACCGTTTCCTGGTGTGTCCCAGCTTCCAGGGGTGCCCGCCCTCCTGGGCAGCAGGCCCTGTCTGCTGTGCTCCCAGCCGGCAGCGCCGGCTGCCTGCGAGCCTCCCACTTCCCACCCGAGGGAGCTCTGCGGTCACACTGGGCCCCCGTCTCTCTCTGTCGCAAGTCCCGCTGATTCGCGACCTTCGTTTCGCCTGCAGCCTGAATTCTCCCGTGCAGCGACATTCGGGGGCCATCGCAGGCGCCAGGGATCAGGACAAGGGCACACGGGGAGGGGAGCCCCTGCCCCCCAGGTCCCCAGCCCCTCATACGGCATGTCAACCCTCCACGGAAACGCCCGGTCAGGCAGCAGTGAGGCCGTGGGTTCGACCCATCCCAGCCAGAGAGGCCCCTCCCTGAGGGGGTCTCCGACAGGAGGCACAGCACCTGCTTCCAACGCCAGGGCAGACCAGGCCCCAGGTGCCCGCTGTGGGCACGCCGCCCACCGAGTGAGGAGCGGAGGGAGGGCTTGCTGGTCCCCAGCAGTGGCAGCGCCCGGTGGGCGGGCCACAGAGCACACGGCTACAGGCCTGGGAGGCCGTGGCGGTGGGTGGCTACTTGGCCCGAGCCCGCCCTTTCCGGAGGTCCCTGCAGGGATGGAGACAGTCTGGTGGTGGCTACATCAACCCCTCAGCCTCCCCAAGAGGGGCAGGCTGCACGTGCTGCTGAGGTGCAGCCTGGATGGGAAGTGGGCGGCCGTCCCAGCCCCCCAAGCCCCTGGCCAGGCAGGGACGGAGGCACGTGCCCCAGGGAGATGGTAGTGGACTCCACGGGGCAAAGCAGGGCCCAGAAGCCTTCAAGCAAGATGATGGCACTTCCCAGGGGTTCCAAACATCAGTCAGCAGGACACATGGGTGGAACCTTCTGGAACAACTCTGATGTCTGCCCTCAGATTGCGTGGGCGGGGCTAGACTTTCAGCAGCAGGAGCTTTGCAGCTGCTAGCCCTGTGCGCACCTGGGGTCAGCACTCTGGTGCAGGCGGGAAACGGGGCAGGGCCAGCACAGGGTGGCAGGAACCAGGTGGTGAAGATGAGCACCCAAGGGTGCACTGAACTTTATGGGGAGGCCCAGGGCTGCTGGGGACAGCCCCCAGGGGTGGGGGGGGGCTCTGGATGGTGCCCAGGGAACAGAGAGAGGCTCCATCGGAAAGGCAGGGCAGCCAGGCGCCCGCTAGGGAAGGGGTGTGTTGGGGCGAGCGTGTCTGAAACCACCAGAGAGCCTGCTCAAGCCGCCAGGGGTGACGCCACACAGGGTGGGGACATGCCAGCACACCCTCTCCTCTGCCCACCCGGGGCAAGCCCTAGGGCCCTGTGGGTAGCGAAGAGCCCCGCCCCGGCACGCACCCTCTCAGCTTGCCCGTGCCCCGCGCCCACCCACACTCGAGGGTCCTTGTCACCTGCACAGGAGGCAGAGCGCAGGGGCAGTGGACCAGGCCCCCTGGGCACACCTGACCGTGTACGCACCCTCCCCCCCCAGCTTCCTGTGGGCAGTCCCGCAGTGGGCAGGGTCAGCGGGCAGCGGCGGGTGCCCCCGAGAGCACTAGGCCAGCCCCAGGGCGCAAGCAGGGCCACCTGTGGGTGGGGGGACAACACAGGGAAATGGGCCGTGACTGCGGGGCCAGGCCACCCTTGGCACGGTCCCCGAGACGCCGAGGACACACAGGCGATGACCTGAGAGAATCTTTTTATTCAACCGAACAGGCGAGCAGAGTGCGGGGCCCCACCATCGGCCCACAGCCGCGTGCGCACAGGAGCGGCTGCCCGGCTGAGCCCACGCAGTCCAGGGGCCCCTCCTGGGCAGTGGGAGCAGGAGGAAGGGGGACGTGGCCTTGGGACCCGTGCAGGGCACCGCCAGCCTCCCCCCACCCCACACCCAGTCGCCAGCAGCCAAGACCCAGGCGCGGCCAGGACAGCGGAGAGACGGGAGTCCGACTTGACCCGGGTCTGACACACGACGACACCGGTGGGGCCCGGCGCCCAGCAGGAGCTTGCCCCGCGCGCGAGCGATCTCTCTCAGAATGCACGCAGGCAGGCAGAACCCCCAGGGGGCAGGGCCAGGCGCAAGAAGACCAGACAGAGGAGCCCGTGGGGGGAGCGGAGCAGCGTCTGTGCGCTGCGCTGAGCGGAGGCAGGGGGCCCAGGCCCTTCCGACGAGCGACGCTGGCCTGTCCAGCAGGGACGGGGTGGGGCCAGCACCCCCAGTGGCCCGGCCCGAGCAGCACCACCACTCAGACCTCCCCCGGTGCGCCCGGCACGCGGGCACACACAGGCGGGCACACGCAAGCACACGGGCCGCCGTCTCTGCACGCGTGCACGCCTGTCCGGCGGCCCGGCTCACCTCTCCTTCACGTGGTTCTGTGCCCCCGGGCCCCCGCCGCCGGCCCCGTCCCCGCCGCCCCCGCTGCGGCCCCCGCCGCTGCACAGCGCCTCCGTGAGGTCGTCCATGACGGCGGTCTCTTTGGGGTCCAGCAGGTTGAACTCCCTGGCGAAGAGGATGAAGTGGACATAGAGCGTGTTCAAGTGTCCGTGCAGCTCCAGCGCCAGCGTCTCCTTGAAGTGGGACGAGTAGATGTGGGCCAGCACGTGGAAAAGGTGCCTGCAGATCTTCTTCACCAGCGACTCGAAGGAGCTGGGGAACTCCCGGCCTGCGGGGCAGGGCCGCGTCACCGCGTGCGCCCCCGGGCAGGCACCCCCCACCCCCCGGCAGGCGCCCCGCACCCCGGGGCCCCACGGGCTTCCCTCTATGTGGGAGGCACAAGGTCCCTCCTGCCCGCTGCACATGGCCACGGGGGGCTGCTCAGGGGTCCCTGGGCTCCCGCTGGGGTGGGTGGGGTTGTCCTTGCCCGGGGCCAGCCCCCCCGCCGGGCACGGCCCGAGACCCACCGTACTTCGTGGGGAACACGTCCTCGTCCGTCACCAGCTTCTGCACGGAGCTCATGACGAAGTCGACGTACTGGGGGGCGGTGCACTTGACCTTCTTCCCCCGCTCGTCGTACCAGTAGTACTGTCTGTGGGGACAGAGAGGGCGGTCACAGCGCCGCTCCCCACGCCCTGCACTGCCTCCACAGTCCGGGGGTAGGGGCCTGCCGAGGTCGGAAGGTGGCACCACGGGGCTGGTCTCCCTGGTGGGGGTGTGGAGGCGCCCACGCCTTTGCTCCCAGAGCCCTGGAGACAGGCCGCATCGGACAAGGGGTTCACCTGCACCGGTTCTGATCAGCGTCCGGGACAGACGCCACTGTCCGAGCACGTGCAGAGAAGTCCGCGGAGGCCCCGCCCCGCCCCGCAGAGCAGCTCAGCTTCTAGCCATCTGAAGGGATGTGTGCTCGCGGCTGCTCCCCAGCCACCTGCTTGCGAGGCCCTGCCCCACGCAAACTCAAGGCCGGCCCACGGCCGCTCTACGAGGAGGTCAGTGAACCTTCTCCCCGCCCGCAGGGCCGTGGGGGCCCCACGCCAGGTGGAGAACCTGGCCTCTGGCAAGGAGGCCCCGGGTGGCCTGGGCACCTGCCCCCCCACCGCCCCGCGGGTGCTGACGTGGGCTGCATGCACCTGGGCACAGGTCAGAGTCTCAGAAAAACAAGCGCAGCTGCCAACTGGGACACAGGCGCCTGTGCCAGGAGCCTGAGGACAGCTCCCGAG